>JAVSCE010022568.1:0-153605 GCA_032199065.1 Smutsia gigantea | reverse complement strand
TAGATGTTTAAATGAAGATAAATACATCAAATTCAAAGATATTATTAAAACTCATTAAATGTAATTCCCAACTAAACATAAGTAAAATGAATGAAGACACAGAACTAAGTTTTCCATTTCCTAAACTTAATGAATACATAAGCATTTCCATTAAGCATCAATAGTAGTTATATTATCTTAATTATTTTTTCTTATCATAAATTTTGACACATTGTAGAGTGCACTCATTATAGTCCATAGTCCCTTTAAGAACAAAAATGTGATTTTTTTCATATCTTTAGAGTCTAAGAAAACTGATCACTTCTAGTTTTCTTCTACAAAAACCATAAGACCTTTTAGGAGTTTCAAATATACAATCTAATTTCATTTTATTTTGTTTTCTTTTACATCTCATCACATTTGACATAGGTTTCCAATTATTATAACACTTGGCAAATCGTACCTTCCATTATGGCCATTTAAATGCAATTTTGTCCTCCTCTCAACCCAAGTTTAAAAATCTATAAAGACAAGGAACTTACTTTTTGTTTTTTTTTTCATTTCTAACATCTCTTCTAAATGTAACACTCAGTAAGTGCTGATTAAAACAGAATTTTTGTCAGTTTTGTAAAATCTGACATGTAAAACCTATATTTGGAGATGCAAAATGATATTTACTAACAGGAATGTCTTCAGCAAAACACAAATTCTTAGGACCTCAGGTTTATCATCTGTAACACACATATGCATAGCTATCCACTCATCCCCACTAGTGCCTAAGTAGTAAGTTAGAGCTTCTGAAAACACTACGGAATTATAAATCGCAATGCTATTACAAGGAATTATCCAGTACTAACAGCTCCATATATATATTTTTTTATTATTAAGGCATCATTGATATACAATCTTATGAAGTTTTCACAAGAAAAACAATGTGGTCACTACATTCACCTCATTATCGAGTCCCCCACCCATACCCTACTGCAGTCACTGTCCATCAGTGTAGTAAGATGCCACAGAGTCCCTACTTATCTTCTCTGTGCTACACTGTAGCTCCACACATTATTGATTATTAGTAACAACTAATACCTGGCTCTGCTAGGAATTTATTCATCTATCTATTTATCTAACTAAAACTTTTAGTTCAAATGAATATGTTTGCCATCCAGAATGTGAAGTTAGTAGTTATTAATAAGAAATTATGTTTATAGTATAAAGAACAGGGACTTTGAAATTAGATCAGGCTCACATTTTTAATTCAGCATTTATTAGCTACCTCAGTTAAGCTCCCTGAACATTAGCTACCTCAGCTGTATACAGGAGATGCTAATGACAATAATAATAATAATAATAATAAATCTCTTGGTGCATTAAAAAGATTAAATATGTTATGAAAGTGCTCCACCAACTAGAAAGCATTATACAAAATTTGGCATTGTTATTAACTTTTCATAGTTAATAACTGTACATTATCAATAATGATAATAACCTTCACTAATATAGTGACTACTATATACAAGATGCTAGAATGTTTTATGTATATTTTTGTTAATTTTCAAAACAACTGTAAAAAATGAGTATTATTGTTCTCATTTTACATAATAGAAAACTAGACTCAAAACGCTTCAACTGATCAAGTACACTTAATATAGCAGTGGTAGAATTTGAACCAAGGACCAAGGATGCCAAAAGCCTATGTTTTTCCCACCACATCAGACTTTCAAAATAGAGTTCAGGTACCTCCCACTGAATGCCAGTAGTATAGCTTCTGAAAATCAGCCATGAAAAAGCTAATGAGTAGTTTGCTGGTATGATTTTCCTTTTGCATTAATAGGAAGTATTGAAATATGTTACACATTAACCCCAATATGCAATACATTTCATAGACTGCACTAAAATTTTAAGTGTCAAGCTACCATATTAGATATAAACTACTTAAATCATTGCTTCCTCATCACCAAGAAATTAATAGGCAGTTAGCACACAGTTGATCTGGATGCAACATAGCCACACTCAGAGGCACATTACTTTTGTTGGTACACATTTTCTGAGAGGTTACACCTGATTCTGATATTCTAACAACTATATCCAATCCTTTCTCAAACATTATTAAAAATCATGTGCTAAGTTTAGATAAATAAATAGAAAATTTTCCTAAATAAACTTTGTCTGGAAAATGTATTTGAGGAATATTTAAAGTCCTCAACATCTGGGAATATATTAACCTTGCACTGATGATACATTAACATGGGAGATATTTTATAAGGAGTACCTGGTATGTCATACATTGGTATGCCTTACATGTTATACCCAATACAAAAAGTTGGTGTCATTAAATGCACCAACAGAAAACTGAACGAATTTATTTCTGTTTAAAGTCAAGGGCAGAATAAAAACATTTAGACTGACATTTTTATCAAAAATTAAGAAATTATTTAATGTGTAAAATACACACGTGGTATGGAATCCTTTGTTATGCAAGTAATGGTTTTTAGAGGTAAATCAAAGTTAATAGATAAAAATACAAAGAATTAAACAACATTCATTTTCTCACATACATTTTATGATTATTTAAAATTCTATAAAGAATGTATTGGATTCTCTGCTTATTTAAAGGGAAAGTGAATTTGTGCCCCAGTGTGGATAAAATGAAAGTTCCTATGGCCAGGATTCTCACCTGGCCCTGGTTGGCTAGCCCACTACACATGTGTGGGCAATACGTTGCTATTGACTCTCTAAAGAGCTCCACCCAGATTAAAGAGGGCAGTGTAAGAGGTGAGACAGAGGCTTCCTCCTAAAACCTCATATAATATGAAAATAAAGCTACTACAACTACTCTTGAAAGAGCAACGGGAAAGAGGACGGCAACAAACTGCATACACCTGGAGACAAGAGCAGCCCTCACAGAAAAGGGTAATGTACTAAAGCTGTGGTCCTGCGGGATCCAAGCCCCTCCCCCACTTCAGCTCACCAGCAGGAGGAACAGGAATGGAGCAGGGAGGGAGTGGAGATGTGGGACTGCTGAATACCTAACTCTGGAGATCTGCTCTGGGAGCACAAACCTACATTACATGGTGCTTGCATGATACTCTTGTAATTAGGGGGTTGGAAAGCTAAGACTGGCAGAATTCCTGGAGAGACTAAGAATCAAGCTGCTTGTGAAAGCAGGGATCCATACCCAGCTGCTTGGGGACAAAAGAAGGGCGGGCAGTCTGAGAGACTTCCTAACAAAGAAGCCCTTAGCAAGAGAGCTGCTAAAGGGGCAAGGATTGCACAGAGCTTACTGCTCAGGAGAAAGGACAGGCAGACAAAATTGTCTGGGTGCACTCTGCCCAGCAGGTTGGGAGCTTTCACAATCTTCAGGTGCTCCAGCTCCCTGGCTGCCTACACAGCTCCAAGAACCCCTTCTGTGACAGGCAGACTAGTGCGCCTTTCTTCTGGCCAGCCCCACTGGGCTTGCAAACCGGGAAATCCTTCCCTGGTGTTAGGCCAGCCAGAGGGAAGATCTGTCTACAGCAACTAAAAATGCAAAGCACAGAGGCTTATACCTGTGTGCTCAGCCCACTGGTTCAGGAGTGGAGACAGGCATAGCAGCCAGGAACCAGCAAACAGCCCTTTCCTCCCCAGAGGCACCAATACCACTCCCCTACAATCCCCGCATTGCTTCAGGAGCTGAGGAGCTCCAGAGAGTAGAGCTTCTGGGCACTAGAGGGCGCCATACACAAATACGAAATGCCAAAGGAACCTGGTCCAGAGTAAAATTATGAATACAACTCCTGAGAAAGATTTAAATGATATGGACCTTATGACTCTCCCTGAAAGGGAGTTCAAAATAAAAATCATTAACATGCTCATGGAGGTACAGAAAGATATTCAAGAACTCAGGAATGAATTCCGGTCAGAGATCCAATCATTGAAGAACACAAGGGATTGTATTAAAAGCAGATTGGATATGGTGGAGGAGACAATAAATGAAATAGAAATTAGAGAAGAGAAATACAAAGAAGCTGAGGCACAGAGAGAAAAAAAGATCTCTAAGAATGAAAGAATATTGAGAGAACTGTGTGACCAATTCAAACAGAACAATAATCGCATTATAGGGGTACCAGAGGAAGAAGAGAGAGAAAAGGGGATAGAAAGCGTCTTTGAGGAGGTGATTGCTGAAAACTTCCCCAATCTGGGGAAGGAGATAGTCTCTCAGGCCATGGAGGTGCGCAGATCTACCAACACAAGGGACCCAAGGAAGACAACAGCAAGACATATAGTAATTAAAATGGCAAAGATCAAGAATAAGGACAGACTATTAAAAGCAGCCAGAGAGAGAAATAAGATCACATACAAAGGAAAACCCATCAGGCTATCATCAGACTTCTCAGCAGAAACCTTACAGGACAGAAAGGAGTAGCATGATGTATTTAATGCAAAGAAGAAGAAGGGCCTTGAACCAAGATTACTTTATCAGGCAGATTATCATTTAAATTTGAACGAAGGATTAAACAATTCCCAGATAAGCAAAAGCTGAGAGAATTTGCGTCCCACAAACCACCTCTACAGTGTATTTTGGAGGGACTGCTATAGATGGAAGTGTTTCTACGGTTTAATAGCTGTCACCAGAGGTAATATAACCATAGAAAAGAAAACAGAACAGCTAATTACTAAGAAAATGCAAAATTAAATTAACTATTCCCAAAGTCAATCAAGAGATAGACAAACAGTACAGAATATAATACCTAATATATGAAGAATGGAATAGAAAGAAAAAGGAGGAAACAAACAAACAAAAAAAGAACCTTTAGATTGTGTTTGTAATAGCATACTAAATTAGTTGTTAACTTTTAGATAGTAGGGAAGTTAACCTTGAACACTTGGTAACCACGAATCTGAAGCCTGCAATGCCAATAAGTACATACCTATCCATAATCACCCTAAATGTAAATGGACTGAATGCAACAGTCAAAAGACAAAGAATCACTGAATGGATAAAAAAACAAGACCAATCTATATGCTGCCTTCAAGAGACTCACTTTAAACCCAAAACATACACAGAATAAAACTGAAGGGATGGAAAAAGATATTTCATGCAAAAAACAAGGAGAAAAAAGCAGGTGTTGCAGTACTTGTATCAGACAAAATAGACTTCAAAACGAAGAAAGTAGCAAGAGATAAAGAAGCACATTACATAATGATAAAGGGGTCAGTCCAACAAGAAGATATAACCATTATAAATATATATGCACCCAACACAGGAGCGCCGGCATATGTGAAACAAATACTAACAGAAATAAAGGAGGAAATAGACAGCAATGCATTCATTTTAGGAGACTTCAACACACCACTCACTCCAAAGGACAGATCAACCAGACAGAGAATAAGTAAAGACACAGAGGCACTGAACAACACACTAGAACAGATGGACCTAACAGATATCTACAGAACTCTGCACTCAAAAGCAGCAGATACACATTCTTCTCAAGTGCACATGGAACATTTTCCAGAATACACCACATACTAGGCCACAAAAAGAACCTCAGTAAATTCAAAAATACTGAAATCCTACCAACCAACTTCTCAGATCACAAAGGTATAAAACTAGAAATAAATTTTAGAAAGAAATCAAAAAGGCTCACAAACACATGGAGACTTAACAACATTCTCCTAACTAATCAATGGGTTAATGACCAAATCAAAACAGAAATGAAAGAATTTATGGAGACTAATGACAACAACAACACAAAGCCACAACTTCTGTGGGACGCAGCAAAGGCAGTTCTAAGAGGAAAGTATATTGCAATCCAGGCCTTTAAAGAAGGAAGAACATTTCCAAATGAATAGTCTAAAGACACAATTACTGAAATTGGAAAAAGAACAACAAATGAGGCCCAAAGTCACTGGAAGGAGAGACATAATAAAGATCAGAGAAGAAATAAATAAAATTGAGAAGAATAAAACAATAGAAAAAAATCAATGAAACCAAGAGCTGGTTCTTTGAAAAAGTAAACAAAATAGATAAACTCCTTGCCAGACTCTTTAAGAGAAAAAGAGAATCTACACACATAAACAGAATCAGAAATGAAAAAGGAAAAATAACGACGGACCCCACAGAAATACAAAGAATCATAAGAGAATATTATGAGAATCTATATGCTAACAAGCTGGAAAACATAGAAGAAATGGGCGACGTCTTAGAAAAATACAACCTTCCAAGACTAAACAAGCAAGAAACAGAAAAACTAAACAGACCTATCACCAGCAATGAAATTGTATCAGTAATCAAAAAACTACCCAAGAACAAAACCCCAGACCAGATGGATTCACCTCTGAATTCTACCATACATATAGAGAAGAAATAGCACCCATTCTCCTTAAAGTTTTTCAAAAAATAGAAGACGAAGGAATACTTCCAAACTCATTCTATGAAGCCAGCATCACTCTAATACCAAAACCTGGAAAAGACCTCACCAAAAAAGAAAACTACAGAACAATATCCCTGATGAACGTAGATGGAAAAATACTCAACAAAATATTAGCAAACCAAATCCAAAAATACATCAAGAGGATCATACACCATTATCAAGTGGGATTCATCCCAGGGATGCAAGGATGGTACAACATTCGAAAATCCATCAACATCACCCACCACATCAACAAAAAGAAGAACAAAAAACACATGATCATCTCCATAGATGCTGAAAAAGCATTTGACAAAATTCAGCATCCATTCATGATTAAAACTATCCACAAAATGGGTATAGAGGGCAAGTACCTCAACATCATAAAGGCCATATATGACAAACACACAGCTAACATCATACTTAATGGCTGGAAGCTGAAAGCTTTTCATCTAAGATCGGGAACAAGACAGGTTTGCCCACTCTCTCCACTGTTATTCAACATAGTACAGGAGGTCCTAGCCACAGCAATCAGACAAAACAAAGACATACAAGGCATCCAGATTGGTAAAGAAGAAGTCAAATTGTCACTATTTGCAGATGACATGATACTGTACATAAAAAACCCTAAAGATTCCATTCCAAAACTACTAGAACTAATATCTGAATTCAGCAAAGTTGCAGGATACAAAATTAACACAGAGAAATCTGTTGCTTTCCTATACACTAATGATGAACTAACAGAAAGAGAAATCAGAAAACAATTCCATTCACAATTGCATCAAAAAGAATAAAATACCTAGGAATAAACTTAACGAAGGAAGTGAAAGACCTGTACTCTGAAAACTACAAGACACTCCTAAGAGAAATTAAAGAGGACACTAACAAATGGAAATTCATCCCATGCTCTTGGCTAGAAGAATAAATATTGTCAAAATGGCTATACTACCTAAAGCAATCTACAGATTCAATGCAATCCCTATCAAACTACCAACAGCTTTCTTCAATGAACTGGAACAAATAATTCTAAAATTCATATGGAACCACAAAAGACCTCGAATAGCCAAAGCAATCCTGAGAAGGAGGAATAAAACAGGGGAATTACACTCCCTGACTTCAAGCTCTACTACAAAGCCACAGTAATCAAGACAATTTGGTATTGGCACAAAAACAGACCCAGACCAGTGGAACAGAATAGAAAATCCAAACATTAACCCAAACATATACAGTCAATTAATATTTGATAAAAGTGCCTTGGATATACAATGGGGAGATGACAGCCCCTTCAGCAGCTGGTGTTGGAAAAACTGGACAGCTACATGTAAGAGAACGAAACTGGACTACTGTCTAGCCCCATACACAAAGGTAAACTCAAGGTGGATCAAAGACTTGAATGTAAGTCATGAAACCATAAAACTCTTAGAAAAAAACATGGGCAAAAATCTCTTGGGCATAAACATGAGCAACTTCTTCATGAACATATCTCCCCGGGCAAGGGAAACAAAAGCAAAAATGAACAAGTGGGACTATATCAAACTGAAAAGCTTCTGTACAGCAAAGGACACCATCAGTAGAACAAAAAGACATCCTACAGTATGGGAGAATATATTCATAAAAAACGTATTCGATAAAGGGTTGACATCCAAAATAAATAAAGAACTCATGCACCTTAACAAACAGAAAGCAAATAATCCAATTAAGAAATGGGCAGAGGACATGAATAGACACTTCTCCAAAGAAGAAATTCAGATGGCCAACAGGCACATGAAAAGATGCTCCACATCACTAATCATCAGAGAAATGCAGATTAAAACCACAATGCGATACCACCTCACACCAGTGAGGATAGCCAACATCCAAAACACAAAGAACAACAAATGTTGGCGAGGATGTAGAGAAAAGGGAACCCTTCTACACTGCTGGTGGGAATGCAAATTAGTTCAACCATTGTGGAAAGCAGTATGGAGGTTCCTCAAAAAACTCAAAATAGAAATACCATTTGACCCAGGAATTCCACTCCAAGAATTTACCCTAAGAATGTAGCAGCCCAATTTGAAAAGGACAGATGCACCCCTATGTTTATCGCAGCACTATTTACAATAGCCAAGAAATGGAAGCAACCTAAGTGTCCATCAGTAGATTAATGGATAAAGAAGATGTGGTACATATACACAATGGAATATTATTCAGCCATAAGAAGAAAACAAATCCTACCATTTGCAACAACTTGGATGGAGCTAGAGGGTATTATGCTCAGTGAAATAAGCCAAGCCGAAAAAGACAAGTATCAAATGATTTCACTCATATGTGGAGTATAAGAACAAAGAAAAAATACTGAAGGAACAAAACAGCAGCAGACTCACAGAACCCAAGAACGGACTAATAGTTACCAAAGGAAAGGGACTGGGGAAAATGGGCGGGAAGGGAGGGATAAGAGGGAAAAAGGGGCATTAAGATTAGCAGATGTAATGTTGGGGGGGCACGGGGAGGGCAGTACAACTCAGAGAAGACAAGTAGTGATTCTATAGCATCTCACTGCGCTGATGGACAGTGACTGTAATGGGGTTGGTGGGGGGGACCTGATGAAGGGGTAGTTTAATAATCGTAATATTGCACATGTAATAGTAAATTAATGATAATAAAATAAATTATATTAAAAAATATATATATGAACTAGTAACACATGAAAAATAAATAAATAAATAAAATAAAATACCTAGGAATAAACCTAACAAAGGAAGTGAAAGACCTGTACTCTGAAAACTACAAGACACTCCTAAGAGAAATTAAAGAGGACACTAACAAATGGAAATGCATCCCATGCTCTTGGCTAGGAAGAATAAATATTGTCAAAATGGCTATACAACCTAAGCAATCTACAGATTCAACGCAACCCCTATCAAACTATCAACAGCTTTCTTCAATGAACTGGAACAAATAATTATAAAATTCATATGGAACCACAAAAGACCCCGAATAGCCAAAGCAATCCTGAGAAGCAGGAATAAAACAGGGGATATTACGCTCCCTGACTTCAAGCTCTACTACAAAGCCACAGTAATCAAGACAATTTGGTACTGGCACAAAAACAGACCCACAGATCAGTGGAACAGAATAGAAAATCCAAACATTAACCAAAACATATACAGCCAATTAATATTTGATTAAGGAGCCTTGGATATACAATGGGGAGATGACAGCCTCTTCAGCAGCTGCTGTTGGAAAAACTGCACAGCTACATGTTAAAGAATGAAACTGGACTACTGACTAACCCCATACACAAAAGTAAACTCAAGGTGAATCCAAGACCTGAATGTAAGTCATGAAACCATAAAATTCTTAGAAAAAACATAGGCAAAAATCTCTTGAACATAAACATGAGCGACTTCTTCATGAACATATTTCCCCGGACAAGGGAAATAAAAGCAAAAATTAACAAGTGGGACTGTATCAAGCTGAAAACCTTCTGTACAGCAAAGGACACCATCAGTAGAACAAAAAGACATCCTCCAGTGTGGGAGAATATATTCATAAATGACATATCCGATAAGGGGTTGACATCCAAAATATATAAAGAACTCATGCACCTTAACAACCAAAAAGCAAATAATCCAATTAAGAAATGGGCAGAGGACATGAATAGACACTTCTCTAAAGAAGAAATTCAGATGGCCAACAGGCACATGAAAAGATGCTGCATATCGCTAATCATCAGAGAAATGCAGATTAAAACCACAATGAGATATCACCTCACACCAGTGAGGATGGCCAACATCCAAAACACAAACAACAACAAACGTTGGCTAGGATGTGGAGAAAAGGGAACCCTCCTACACTGCTGGTGGGAATGCAAATTAGTTCCACCACTGTGGAAAGCAGTATGGAGGTTCCTCAAAAAACTCAAAATAGAAATACCATTTGACCCAGGAATTCCACTCCTAGGAATTTCCCTTAAGACTACAGCAGCCCAGTTTGAAAAGGACAGATGCACCCCTATGTTTATTGCAGCACTATTTACAATAGCCAAGAAATGGAAGCTACCTAAGTGTCCATCAGTAGATGAATGGATAAAGAAGATGTGGTACACATACACAATGGAATATTATTCAGCCATAAGAAGAAAACAAATCCTACCGTTTGCAACAACATGGATGGAGCTAGAGGGTATATGCTCAGTGAAATAAGCCAGGTGGAGAAAGACAAGTATCAAATGATTTCACTCATATGTGGAGTATAAGAACAAAGAAAAAAACTGAAGGAACAAAACAACCACAGACTCACAGAACCCAAGAACAGACTAATAGTTACCAAAGGGATAGGGACTGGGGAATATGAGTGGGAAGGGAGGGATAAGAGGGAAAAAGGGTCATTATGATTAGCAGATGTAATGTTGGGGGGGCATGGGGAGGGCTGTACAACTCAGAGAAGACCAAGTAGTGATTCTATGGCATCTCACTATGCTGATGGACAGTGACTGTAATGGGGTTGGTGGGGGGGACCTGATGAAGGGGGTAGTTTAATAATCATAATATTGCACATGTAATTGTAGATTAATGATCCAAAATAATTTATAAAAATAAAATAAAATAAAATAAAGAGCTCCACCCAGTGCTCTGGGGAAGATGGTGGCACTGCTGCAGAAGAGCAGAGCAGAGGCTGGGGTGGTTGCAGCACCAAGGATAGAGGCCCAGAGGATGGCTGTGCGGGATGGTTGAGCAGGCAGAAAGTCCCCAGAGGATGGCTGTGTGGGCAGAGAGGCCCAGAGGATGGCTGTGCCGGCAGAGAGGCCCAGAGGCAGAGACCAGCTTGCTACATGCAGACTCGCTCTGAGTGGACTAGATTTTAGTACCTGAACTGCCATCATGGAAATAAAGTTGGGTATAAATGCTGTCACCCCAAGAACATTCTACTGTCATTCCTTTGGTCACACTGTATCCATAGCAAACTTGTTAAGGGCTAAAACCCACTGGCAAGATAAACCCACCCAGAAAGATAAACACCGCAGTAAAATTTCCTTTCTGAGGCACAGTGCTCAGTTGGACACTCTGTAAGCATACTTGCAACACTTCTTACACCTCACAATTAAAGACTTAGTTGAATCTCTGCCTTTAACCTGGATAACCTTTAACCTTAGTTTAATGGTCTAAAGGTAATGACTTTCAATGTCTTCAATTGTCTTCTTACATAAATTTCATTTAAGTTATCCTTTTTTTCCTTTTACATCTTAAAAAATAAAAAAGAAGAAAAATTGCTCACTTAATAATGGGGAAGAAATATTTTAGCCAACAGAAAAGAAGTCAACAGCTTGAATTTTACTCTATCTTAACTATGCTAGAGGATGAAACCATCAGAAAACTTTTTTTTTCTTTGATAATGTAAAGAAAACCTGGTGGTAGGATCAGAACTTTGAGAGAATCACCAAATGGGAAAATAGGGTCACATGTAGGAGTGGGTCCAGGAGGAACCAAAGTATGTGACATTTTTTAGTTACATAGGAAGTTGCTATTAAGAAAGCTATATCCCACAGAAGTTAAGGCCACTTATTTGGCCCACCACATTTCAGTGGATGAAAATGTTAAGCTGTCTAAGTCAAACCTAAAATATTAAAGCTAAAAAAACATCCTTCCAGAATTGTAAACTAACAAACATGATAGTTAAATTCAATTAGACCAAACAGAGGATTCTTTACCCCAAGGGATGGTGGGGATGCACAAAATTAGAAAAATTTGTATCATTGTACCATTTTAAGTTCCTGTATTTCATAAATGAACCTGTGGTGAAGGTATTCCTTGCCTCTGATCTTAAGCACTGTTTTTACACTGCTGTTTGATAGTAGCACTGACAAAATGTCATTATATTCATAGAAAATACTAGCCAGCATGCTTTATAATTCCATGTTTAATAGCAGAAGCAAGGCTTTTTAAGTCATGGATGCTTAATAAATGTTTACACAATGATTACAGGAAAAAAATATACATTTCAAACTCTCTTGAGTATTTAAGAACACATTATCTACTGCCAACTCTTACAAGAATCAAGTATTAAATTTGGTCAAATTTTCGTGCTTTAAATTAAAAAATACATATGTTTAAAAATATTCATTCAAAAAAATATGTCATTAAAATTGTGTCCACAGAACTGGTAATGCTGCCTTTATAATTTCTATTCTCTAAGAATACAGTATAGCTGAGACTCATAAAAGTCTAAGTAATATCTAGATCCCACCCATTTCACTCCACTGCAACATCATGCAGGCATTAATTCTTAATTCATAGAGATTTATATAGATAGTGCAAATGGAGCCCAGATGTTTAAAATCACTGCAATTAGTAATTAAATTACATAAAATAACTGTTTACCTAGCAAAATGTCTAAAAGCCAGATCAGTATTAATTGCAGGTAATCAGGATGATTTTTCCCCCTACTATTCATAAAACCCAGTTATACATCCTTATCTTTTCTCATATATAACATCTGTCATTAGAAAACAATAGATTTTTATAAAATATTTCAAAAACCAGTTCTCATTCATCTTATGAATCATATTTAAAATTACTCTATAATAAAAATGCACAAGAAATTTGAAATGTACATCAGTGACTTAAATAAATCATATTTATGATAATTAAATGATGAATGTTTAAGGTACAGAGAATAAGAGAGTGGAATTACACAACAGAAGAAAGGGGGCCATAAAGATGACAGGCGTCAGCACCTTTTTCTAAATTAGGAAATTCTCAGTAGTAATCCCCTGCAGTCGAAAAGCCCTGTTCTATTCCATTAGCACTGTCCCCGGATGGCGACAGGAAGGTAGGGAAGAACCAAAGAACTCTCAGCATCACTTCACTTATTCTCAATAGCAAAGAGACAAGAGAGAGTTTTTCTGTGTTCTCTTAAGTGTTCTTAAAGATTATATACTCTTACTATTATTAAAATAATACATAGTAATTTTAGGAAATCTGGAAATCACAGAATAGCATTATGAGATATATTAAATTGCCTATAATTCCAGAATCTAGAGACAAATAGTATTTGTAGTTTGGTTTCTTTTCTTCCAGTCTTATTTCTATGCATAAGAACATGAATTTTAACCTACTCGGCACTGCACTCTGGGTACAATTTGGCATTCTGTTTTTTCACTAAACACACCAGACATTTCTGTGTGGTATTTTAAGTACCCTTGATACATCATGTTTAAGAGCTATATAATACTCTATCATACGGAGTAGCCCTAATTTATTTAAAACTTCTCCCATTATAGAAATTTAGGTGGTTTTTATTTTGTTTTCATATTTAATAATAAACATTATAACTTGGAACATGTATCTATAGTTTTATCTACATCTCTGATTTCTTTCTGTAGAAGAGATTTCTAAAATTAAATAACTAGGTTAAAAGTATCAACTTTTTAAAGGCTACTGATACACATTTCCAAAGTACTTTCTCAAAATATTGTATATATTTATTTGATTTACAGTTTGTGAAGGTGGTTCCTTTTCCATTTCTAACTTTCTGCATCAAGAATGTGGTGACATCAGTGAAGTACAAGCTGATGAAGCTTTTTTAGTTCCTTTGTAATTTACTATCCCAGCATTTAATTTAAATGCTATAAACTGAAAGATTTCAGAGAGAATTTCAAATGTATTTACACTTGTTACCTTTATCCTGCAGTTTAAAGAGCTATAACTATCTTCACTAAATTTGACCATAATGCCATTTGGCTCAGAGCAGTAGCTCCAGACGGGAATAAATAAAATTAAATGATGATATCTTGGGATGAGTGTGAGTTTTTGAGTCATACAAACCTGAAGGAAAAATGGAGTATAGCACCTAATGAGATATGTAACCCTGGAAAAATTACCTAACCCTGTTTGACTCTGTTTCTTCAACACTAAAATGAGAGAAACATCCACTTTTTTGGGTTGTTATAAAATTTATATGTAACATGGACTGAAGTGTATATATGTCAATCAACAGCTACTGAAAATGAAAAGTCTCGCTCATCACCATCCCACAGCGATACTCACAAGAAAACAAATACCATCTAAGTATATAGTTTATGAGCTTTTAGTGTTTCATTCTTGACTTTAAGGATTATTAAATATGTGTGGAATGCCTCCAACAAGAAAGAGAATAAAACAAAGAAACAAAAAGGCAACCAGGAAGAAATGGACTATGCAGAATAAGAAAGACTTCACAAAATATAATTAAAATAGTGTACCATAAAATAAGAACAGCATATCATAAAACAAGAATAATCAAAGAATAAAGAGTCCCTAAAAATTAGGAAAAAAATAATAATAGATAAAAATCAAGGAAACCACTGGAAACAAAAAGAAATGGAAAGTAACAGAAAAAAGCTTGGTTGGGGTGGAGAGGTTGGGCAAGGAGGATCAGAGAATTAATCCAGAAAGAATAGCCAGCATTTTTTCCAATAGGAGTTGCAAAAGTCAGAAGAAAAAAATCTCAATAATAGTATAATAACAATAATAACAACAAGAAAATCACCGGACTGGAAGCTTAGTTTGAAAACGCACACAGATGCTCAACACACAGATAATAAATTCCCTGAAGAAAGAACCACCAACTATCAGAATTGCCTCTGACTTCTCAATAGAAATACTACAAGCTAACAGAGGCTTCAAAATTCTGAGAGGAAGCTGCCTACACTCACCCAAACTATCGATCAAGCACGAAGGAGAATAAAGATATCTCAAGCCTGTTAGGAGTCAAAAACTTTCCCAGGCAACCTTTCTAAGAAAACTACAGAAAGCAGAAATGAGGTTAAGGTAACAGGATCCTAACACAAAAAAACAGGAAAGGAAAGTTCCAGGACAACAGTTGTACCAGATCTAGAAACAACAGTTAAAATTGTTGCAGGAGGGTGAAGGAATTCAACAGGGATATCTCCAGGGCAAAGACAAAAAATGTTTAATGTAGCTAACAGATTATTTTATGAGTTTCATCTGAATCCATTCTTCTACTTAAATGCTCTCTCTCTTTTTCCTCATCAAACTCAAGAGGTGAATATTTTGCTGGTGTTTCAGAACTCTTTTCCTAGTTTGCTTTGGGTTCTTTATTCTGCTCATTTCCTAAGGTGAGGACTAAGTTCTTTACCTCGGCTTCTGTCTTCAATAATGAACAATAAAAGCCCACACTTTTCTGAGAACAACAACAAATTATTTAAAAATGCTACCAATAGCCATTTAATAGACTTGTTACAGAACATTTGGGAACAAATAACAACATATATAAAGAAAACTAAGCAAAGAAAAAAGGGAAGTGCTGATTCCAAGAAAAAATGTTTAAACATATATGAGAAAGAAAAAAATTTAATATGTCTTGGTTAAGAAGTAAACTATACTCAGTTATTTTAAAGGTAAAAACCATCAATTTAAGGAATAGCTGTGATATAACTTTGTAATTAGAATGTAGGGAGGGTATTTTAGATGACTGGGTATGAGATCTTAGAAAAATAAATTATCTAACTAACAAAATAAGAAGTCAATGGATAATGCCAACAATTTCTAAATCAAGAAATAATTTTATAAGCATAGATCTATCAGAAGAAAAAAACAACAGTTGAAAATGATAGTCTCTTAAGAGCAGGACTGGGCAGACATATTAGAAAGTTGCTCTTTTTTCATTTTAAGCCTATATGATTTTTAAACTTGGATAATATGTATATAAAATGATATTCATATTTTCAAAATAGTTTTATAAAACCCACCCTAAAACTTTGTTCATTTAGAAAGGAAACTGAGAAAGAGCACAGAGGAAAGAGCTAGGGGAGAGAGAGAAAAAGAATGAAGTAAAAGCAAAGGAGAAACTATAATCTATAAAACATCTTAGAAGATAGCTTTTTAAAAATGTTTTTCATTAACTGTAGAAGAGGTAATCAAAGTAATTTAACCTGATTGCTAATTACTGTCTCTGGAATGTGTTAATTATTGTGCTATATTTGTAAATAAGAAGCAAGTATCAGCAAAATATAGTTTAATTACTTACACTTGTATTTCTTCATTCACTCCCATCACTACCCTCCCAATTCAGCCTATTCATCTTCCGCATAGACGTTCACAGCTCCCTCCAGCCAACCACACTGCCTCTAATCCCAGCCCAGGTTCATTTCACAGTAGAGCCTATTTTCATAATGACTCTTCCAGCTCAGGAACTGACAGTGTTCTATTGCCTGGGTTTAAAGTACTCCACCTGGCTTTGAAGACACTGACTCTTGCCTACTTCTCCTCACATCCAGTAACTTCTCAGGACAAATCCTGCTACAGTCACTAACGTCTTCTTGCATTGCCATGCTCCCTGACATTATCTACTGAAGAACTGCCTTTGTGATCCATGCTGTTTGGTCACCTTTCCCTCATCTACTCAAATTCTCCCCATTTGTCATTGTCCTGCTCAAGCCGTACTGCCCCTAAATAGCCTTCTATGAAAATTCTGCAGCAAACAGATCAAACCCTTGTTTAAGGATTCTCAAAAACACTGTCTTTGCCTCATAATTAGCATCATTTAAATATGCTCCCATTGCCTAATTTTGTATTATTTTTTCACTGCCTATTTTGATTTCCTATAATTGTAAACAGTTCAGTAGCAGATAACATACTGAAGTCCTCTACATTCCATAATTACTAAAACCACAAATTGAATCCAATAAGTTGTTTGTTTTAAAAAACTATCTCATAGCTTCCAATGCATTTCCAGTCACATGCTACATACTCAAGATATGATGATTGATTGATTAACCCAATTTAAATTTACTACATGAACATACTGTACTTAGACAGCTGTCAAATCCCTTGACCCTTACCTTCCTGCTATTTAACCATTGCCTTTCATCTTTTTGACCTGAATCTGTGCTTTAGCACATATGTCATCACACATCACAATTTTCTAATTTAGAAGAAAATAAATGAGCATGAAAAACTTTCACAAAAAATCATTCAGATATATGATCAAAAATACTGTTACCAGAATTCTTCACAAAATTATTTTCATAACTTTTAATTTACTTCATTCCCAAATTAAAATGGATTTAAAAATAAGTGGAATGTAGTGTGTGGCTTAATAGGTATTAAGAGGATGGATCCTCTGAAGTTTTTTTCAAATTCATGTTACCTAAATTTTAATATTTTAGGAATAAATATCAATAAGTGTTTGGAGTTAAAGAAGAACAATATGGTAAGAGAAAGAAATGTAAGAAAGCTTTGGTTCTACTGTGTGCAAAATCTGATTTCCTGTAGGACAAAGATGTGTCCCAAATAAAAACTGTTTTCCAGTTTTGAGGGTTGTTCTAATTCTCCCCTTCCATCTCCATTTGGAAAAGGTACATAGATGGGATACAGCTACTAAGAGAAGAAAAGTCTATTGAATTTTCTATAGAAAAATTTAAAATACCTGTCATTAAGAAATCTGTATGTAAAGTTCCCAGTCTCCAGTCAACAAGTTGTTAGGTGACATACTGCTATGCTGGGAAAAGATTTTGCCTATTATGTAAGAGAACTGCTCTTGTTTCAGTTCCTGGAAATATACACAGCCATCTTAAAGAAAAAGAAAATCCAAACTGGTCCTGTTAGCATGAACAGACATTCAATAAACTGTAATGAAATAGAAGAGGTTTAGACCCCTTTGTCGAGACAATTAAAAATAATTAAAGTTTTCCTTGTCAACAAGCCGGCTTCTAATGTTGTGTATAAAATTCATGAGAAGTCTTCCTGCTAGTTGTATCCTGACTACCACAGTTTTCATAGAAAGCTGTTTTATTTTGTTTTACTTGCTCTGCACGTCTTTTAACAATTGCCTTTAGTAATGTAAGGAGAAATTTGGCAAAAAAAATTTGTTAAGATGTCCATTAAGGCTGCCTGCCAAGGTAATGGTACAGAATGGGTACTGTCAGAGTCAGAAGGTGGAAGCAAAAGAAGGAAACCAACAGACGGAATAAGTATCCTGACCCTTAAACAATGGTGCCTCATACTGCTGCCACACCTGGCCCAGCCAGAAGCCATCCCTGCACCACTTGTCCAGTTTGCAGCTGCTTACATATCCCACTAGCAGGCATGGTCACATCTTCTGCTTTTTTGTTTTTTCGTTTAAATTTCTTTCTCTTACTACAAAAAATTCTACCCTGTGAACTTTTGATTCACTTCCTTACTCCAAATATGAAAGGACTTAGTGGATTTTCTGATTTGCTTGACCTCTTGTTTTATACTAAAGGAAATAATCATTTTTCTATTATTTATTATAAATTCCTACTTGTTAAAGATATTATATATATTTGATTATATATACATATGTATATAATAATGTGTTATGAATTTGGGGCTGATTTCTTTGGGCTCTTTTTTACATTATAGGAAGTACAGACTTAGGAAGACTTACATTATAGGAAGTCCCCAACTTAGGAAGTTTCAACTTATGATTTTTTGACTTTTGGATGGTGCAAAAGTAATATGCATTCAGTAGAAATTATAACTCAAATGTTGAATTTTGGTCTTTTCCTAGGCTCATGATATGCAGTATGATTGTTTTGTAATTGGGCAATGGCGGTGAGCCACAGCTCCCAGTCAGCCATGTGATCAGGAGGGTCAACAACCAATACAATCATTCTGGACCCATACAACCATTCTGTTTTTCACTTTCAGTGCAGTGTTCAATAAATTACATAATATATTCAATACTTTATTATAAAACAGGCTTTGTGTTAGATGATTATTCCCAAGTGTAGGCTAATGTAAGTGTTCTGAGCAAATTTAAAGGCTGGGCCAAGCTATGATGTTCGGTAGGTTAGCAGTATTACATACATTTTCAACTATGATATTTTCAACTTACAGTGGGCTTATCAAGATACAAACTCGTATCAAGGAAGATCAGTAATCAAGTTTTCTATTTTACTAATCAGAAATTCACACTTGCTGCTAATGGCACACAGTCACATTTTTGTTAAAAACACATTTTTGATGGATTATGGGGACATTCAGAATGATTCTGTGGTTCAACTTTGATCGCTTCATTTGTTAGTATATTTCAACTAGACCATATTTAGACCAGAGGCAGGGTTGCTCAACTGAGATTAGATACCAAGAGTTAGGTTATATCAAGTGTTGACCTTGCACATGTGGGGGAGCAAGTTCCTAAACTAAATGTTCCTAAAGTAAAGTCCTTAGTATTTAGTGTGTTAGGGAACACTAGGCAGTCAACTTCAAGAAAGGAAAAAAATATGTATTTTTTCCTTCTATCCATTTTAGGTTCTTTGACTGAGGCCCTGTAAATTAGAAAAGAGAGGTTAACAAGAAAAAAATCAACAGGAATTCATTAACATGTGCATTGGGCATACATAAGGAAGCACTAAGAGATGAGCAACACAAAGGGGTGGTTAGAATTTGGGGTCTATACACTTAATTTACTAGGGTAAAGGGAGAGGAGAGAAAGGGCACTTACGGAAAAGAAAATGATGTTTTAGACAGATAAAAGTGTACTCAGGGGAATAGAGGGAAGATATGATGTCTTGTGACAATGTGTGTCTGGGTGCAGTGACAAGATTATATTTGCTCTGCAGAAGGGGATTTAATGACCTTTCAGTTCTTTTAGGAGGCCCAGCCTTTGGGGAGATGAGGAATTTCAGGAACTCAAAAGCCTTCAGCTCAAAATAATTCTTATGCAAAAAAGACATATTTTGGAGCCAGTATATCCTCATCCCCTTCACTAGCATTCCCTAGTTCTATTCCTCTCATTTCTGCCTCTTGGCTTCTCTTTTGTTAGGCCTTGTTTTAATTTGGCTATTTTAACCTATATTTTGACTGATAGCAAGCCAGATAAATGTCCATTATTCCAAAACACCAGGTAGCATTTCTTTGACAACTGCCTCTTCACTTTGCTAAATGTTACCATTATCCTACAGTCAACAGGTTACTTAAGGTTGACAGATTTTGTATGCAACTTGGCATCCTTATTCATATTTTCATGATTGTTTAAATATTCTACATAATTAGGTTTTATATTTTTAAAAGTTATTTTCAATTGGGAAAAAGTATTTTAAATGCCCTACCAAAATTATTGGGTTTATTGAAACCACCAGTTTGTGTCTCTTCATCCTTAGGCCACTAAAAAGACATGAGAGCTAATATTCTATTCTGTGCAGCCTTGGCTGGGTGTTCATAGTCCTTCTAGAATTTCATGTGGCCACACCAAAAAATATTCACTGAACTGCTCCACTGGTCTCAATGACAATCTGGCAGCAAAGTGAGCATAAGGCAGCACATTTTAAAGGAACAGACCCAGAAAAACTGGTCAAAGAAAAGTCTCTAAAATGGAGAAATTTACAATGGTAGGCCTTTTTTTTTGTATTCAATTAATTTAGTAATTTATTTTATTTCTATTTTATCTTATAAATGAACCCAAAGTGTCTACATTATACAATAATATACACTATTAATTTTGTGACTTGTGAATCACCATAATTTTTAAGGGTTTCTCATTTTTTCTTGCAAAACAATTGAAATTTACCTTCTTGATACATTAACTTACAATATATGATTAATTTAATAATAGTTATTTCATTTCATTTCATTACAAAGAAAATGTATACTGTATTTTGACTATTTTCAAAAGATAAATTAATAAAAACTGGATATACTGGTTATTTCTTCTTTAGCTAAAAGTTATTTTCTTAATCTTAGTTTCCTTCATATCTTTTTTAGATCATTTAAAGAGAATTTATTTACTGGCATATTAATTGACACAGTGGCTTATTTTAAAAATTGCATTTCATATTGATTTTCTTTAATGGAGACTCTTATGAATCCAGAAGTTAAAGAAAAGATGTAGAAAGGACTTCTGTCATTTATGATAAGTGACCAGGGAAAGAAGAGTATATGACCATAAGTAGTCAGCCTTTGCGGAGAGCCTCTATTGAGTCAATCTATCCATTTTCCAGTTTTACATTCAGTTCTGCGATCCTACACTATAAATACTATAAATATCAAGAGCCCGCTATGTGTAATGTACTGCAGTAGATCCTGGGAGAATAAGTTGAATTAGCCCAGGTCCTTCCTCACAGAGACCTGATAATATAGGAAATGTATTCTCTTTATACAGGTATGAAGGAGGAAGAATGGCCTGCCTTCCTTTATTATATATGGTAAGCTTGTGCTGTGAGAATTTGGCCAGTGATTTAAAAAGAATGTCCAATATCAGATGAAATCTTTCCAGTTTAACTGCCACTATTCGCAATTATATTTGAATTCCTAAATATGGCTCATAAATCTGTCCCTTCCTTAATTCTTTAAATACATTCATGATCTGTCCCTTCCTTTATTCTTTAGATACATCTCCCTATCTTAAACACTGTATGGCAGACATCATTAACTACTTTTTAACCAAATTTAATATTCTTCCACCTTCCCCTGCCATCCATCCCTAGCTTAGCTTAGACGCTCACCTCTTTTCCAATCCCGTATTTCCAAGGGTAAGGAATGCTTACTCCTATTTCACTCATCACACTGTGTTGTACTTGCCTATTTTCTTGACTGACTGGTACTAGATTGTAAGCTCTTGAGATGCAGATACATATTCTTTACTATCATGTCTTCAGTGCAATGTAGCTGGGACTTAACAGGTGTTCAATAAATATTTGTTGAATGAATGAGAAAACTGCTTGACTTCTATTTTCAAAGAAAAACAGAATTTGCTAATTGGTCTATTTCATGATTTTTCAAATAGAAAGCTAAATAATCTCAAATGATAACAGGCTCCCTAATTATACTGATTAAAAATCTCAAAGTATAATTATATGAAGGTTTATTTTTCCTTTAATACACATAGTAAAAAAAACTGCTAGCAATTTCTAATTATTCAAATCCATATTAACTTAGGATTCAAGTTCCACTTTGATACAATTCTATAAGCTAATTCATATAATTACTTACCACAGTATATGGCTCAAAGTAAGTTTTCAAAAATGTTATTAGCATGGTGGGAGTAGTACTCGTTGACTGATTTATGGTGATGGTGCTAGTAAATGAATATCAATGATGTTATATATGTTACATGAAAGACCTACACTTTCAAGATAATATTATAAAGAGTGATAAAAATTTAGACATTTCAAAACAGAGGAAAAGTGCACCCAATATCTTCTTACAAGTAATATTGTTAGTAGCATTATTATTAGATTAGGCATGATAATTAACAAACCATTGTATTGGTTTGTAATAGAATGTGAAATATAATTGCAGAGTCTTCCAATGCTTTGTAATACATGGAATAATTCTCCCCAATATCCAAAAATGGAAGCAAACAATATTAACATCTGAATACTTTTCAACAAAAACAGCAGTTACAGAGAGAAAAAGGAAAAAGGGTTTTACATTCTCTACCTGCTAATGGTTTTACAAATATTTGTAAAAGGTCACCAATAGAGACTTACCTGGGGTCAAATGAGAGAGACCTTAAACCATCACAAGCTATTTCCAATGTCCAGCTGGGAAATCTAAAATAGAGAGTAACAGAGACAGTTTGTGACAAAGCTGACACACAGTATTCTGGACAGAGAGAAATCAATTGTGACATTTTTCATTTATTTGTAAATGCCTCTTTGGCAGTACACTCACTCAAAACGACAGTTGCTTCTTACAGAATAGGGGAGGTGATGGTAAAATAGAGGAATCCTGACAGCTGCTTTAATGAGATTCTATACTGGGGCTACTCTAACAAGTTCCCCCAACCAGGAACTTGCCCTTTATCTTCAGTATCATAACTCAGTGATTCAGAAAATGTTATCTCCATGAAAAATGAAACTAGCCAGGCCTTAATAGCCATTGCCCAGTTTATATTCCTCTTATCTTTCAATTAGAAGAAAACATTCTACAGCAAGTATCTAAATAAATGTAAGCCATACAAATTACCTTTTCTTATTAAAAGAGTATTGTTTTTATTAAAAACAGCACATGGAGTATGACTGAACAATTCATGGCCCGCTCTCCAGTAACTCAATATTTGCTTGTAAATATCAGATGGTACAATTTAAGCTATATCCTAAAAGGCTTTAATTTTTATATTTTATGTTCCTAAGGAAAGGGAAATTATCAGTAAGTTAGGTTCACTAGTGTTTATAATTTGAACCATTCCAAGTTAAGGAATCTAAAGATTACAATTCATTTATTCATTGAATTGTTCTTTGATGATATGCTAAGTGCTTGGTATAGTAGCAAAGCAACTGGTGTAAAAACACTTCTAAAAAAAAATAAAATGTAAACTATAATGTGCATGAAAAATACAATCAATCCAGGACTAGTTCAACACCTATCACCTACTAGTCAACCCACAGGTATTTGCCGAACTGGTAAGCTGAAAAAATCAAATCTCTGTGCACAACAAAATGAAAAGAATATGCATTTTGGCATTTTATATGCCAATGCAACCAGGCATTATAGGTTCAAATCCTAGATGTCAGAGAAATAAAATAATTAGGAGACATTTGAGAAGTAACATACCCTCATTTCCAATTTCATTATCTATAGAGTTAATAATATTTACAGCATGTGATTGTTGCAATGATTAAATAAATGCTAGGGCAGAAATAAAGCACCTAGCATGGTTACTGACTCAGAGTATGCTGTCAGTAAATGGTAGCTATTATAATTATGAATCTTTGACCAAGTTACGAAGCATTTGACCAACACAAATGACATCTTTCTCAAGTATGACAGAGTAAAAGTAGCAACAATAAGTAGAAGGAGGAAATGCTGTCAGGATACAACTATACGAACTTTAGGTCTATCTCTTATACTAATAGCTTCTTTGCAACTCAGTTCTCTCACCACAAAAATAAGACTAATATTCCCTACCTTTACATAAAACCCCAACTCAGGTTGGCTATGAAAGTAGTCTGGGTTAACTACCCAAATATACTTTCTTGGAATATGTTTAGTGAACATAACTGTAAGCATCATTTCAGATTGGCAGACTAACTGTGGTCTAAGATTTTGTGTTGGTAATTTTACTTGTCTGGCCAGTGGCTAATTTTCTGTTAATATTCAGTAGGGCTGAAAAAAAACTGCTTAAACAGCTAAATGTGTGCATTCATGAAGGCTTTTGTCTCCTATTCAATATTCAGTTTACCTAGAGCAGTGGGTCTCAAACTTAGCTATATATTAAGATCACTGGGGGAATTTCATTTTAACTAATAATATCTATGTGGCAACCCATATCAATTAAATCAAAATACTTTTTAAAGGCTTCCCTGGTGATTCTTATGTGCAGCCAGGGTTTAGAAACACTGGCCTATAGTCAAATACTGTTTTTCCAATAGACACTGCTGGCTTCCTACCCAAATCATTTCATTCCTCTTCTTTGCTAGGCAGAGCCCTGATTCATATTAAGTGTCTATCTTTTTCTCAGGCAACTCTCAAAGGATAGCTTATGCCCAAATTCAGGACAATCCAGATTAGTGTCAGCCAACCATAGTGATTGGGCCACTGTGTGCCTGGGATTGATTTGAGGGTATCTAGCCAATAAGAAGGAAGGCCTCTGGGGGCTTCTTACAGTTCATATCCTCCTAACAAAATGCCTCTTCTTTCGTTGTTATATATGAATATAATGCCTGGAACTGACCTAGTCATCTTGTGAACATGAAAGAAGTTAGTCTGAGGACAAAACTAAAATCTTGAGGATGGCAGAGCAGAAGGATAGAAAGAAACAGAGTCTGTGATAATGTCATTCAGTTGCTGAATTAATTTGCCCCATTCTGGAAATGTTCCATAAAATACATTCAAACACCATCAAAGCACTTTGAACTTACATAGCATCCCAAATATTATTACCCCAAACAAAAAATCTGACACAGCCTAATTTTAGGCAAAAAATTTGTTTATATTTTGAAATTTTGTATGAGTTAAACCAATTGCTTAAGATAGTCTCAACTTTTCTCTATACTCAAAATATTAATATGACTGACCTCTCTCTCGATAGTACTAACTTGGCAGAGTTGAAAATTTCACAGGGAAGTTCGGTTTGGAGTCATCTCTGTATCTCCAAATTACTGCTCTGCATCACACTCCTCAAGTCCTGCTCCTAACACAGTTCATGACAACTAGTACTAGTTTACTAAGATAAAGAAAGTTTTCAAGAAATACAGTGTTTTCTTGAATTTCCTCTGGAGTTCTAAGTTCCATTTCTGGTATCTTTTCCACTCTACAAAAGATGGGAACTTCCAAGGTCATAGTAATGCATCTGCACACTCTAAAAAGTTACAGGTGCTCATGTCTGTCTTCGGTTTTCCCTGTACAAAGAAAGGACCTGACATTATATTTTCAGGGACTTTTCCAATGTAGAGGCTTAATAAATGTCCAGTAATTGAAATAAATTAGAAATGCAGTACCTACTGTTTACTCTAGGTTTTTTTGTACTATAACTATCCTGAAGTAATGACTTCATCTACCTTTTGGAGCATTAAAGTACAACCATTAGAGTCAGATATTTTATGTTAGAAGTGTAAAATCAACATTGGTTTAAGAAGTTCTACACATTTTTAAAAAGAACTTAGTATTTTGGAGTTTATTTCTGAAGGCAAGCCCTTATTTTTTGTGAATCCCATTTCATTCATAGAAATATATGAAATGTCTTGGAAACTACTGGTATTTCAATTGTAAATATTAAGGAAAGCTGTATTATAATGCAGACAGGTAATCCTAAGGCCCAGTAGAGCAATAATGATTAACAACACACTCTGTAGGGAGTATAAATTTTAATATTATCATTCATAAAATGCATGTTTCAAAGGTTACAAAACAGAATCAAGTTTACCAGAAAGCAAATAAATCATCTTGCTTTGGGGTTTCTTCTTTCATCTGCTTTTTAAATAATCAGCAGCATCTCCCAGAGCAGGTAAAATATACTTATCTACAAATGAACTACAGGAAATTCTGAAATTGTTACAGAGGACTAATTCTCACTGGATTCTCTCTGCTCCTAATAAATCCCACTCCCAGTGTATATTCCAATTTACTTTAAAAAGAGAAAAGAGACTTCAGGGAGGTGGCCTTTACATGTATTCTCTTTGCTGAAAACGATGATGCACAATGCCTCGCCACAAGACTGAAGGGGTCAGAGAGTACTCCCACTACCACTCTTGCACTGACGAGAGTTCTCTTTAAGTGCTGGTATCAGTTCTGGACTTCAAACTAAGAGAGAACTGACAGAATCCAAAAAACATGCAGAGAGTCAAGGAAATAATGACTAAAAAGGCTAGAACTAAATGAGCAAAAGTGAAAAAAAGTATGAGGCAAATTGAGAAAGAATGATAGGAGAAGCACACTATGCATACAAACACAAGCCAAAATAAACTCAAACATCAATAAATGGGTTATTTTTCGTGACCCTAATGGGAGCTAACTAGATAATGTCCATGATAGCTTGTTTATTTGTTTCAATGCTTTTCATTACCCATAATTGTATGTTTTCTTTTCAAGTCTCATGACTTATGTAATCCAATGTGCTTAACGTCAAAAAATTGCCTCAACAAATCAGCTGTTTCACAAAATAATGTGATCATACAAGAGATGAATCAGTTGTCCCACTCAATATTTTAATAGTCACACTTCTTATTTTCTATCTTGGTAATGTTTTATATTTTCTATAAGGATATTTGTACAATGCTAAGTATGCTATGATTTTATAATCTAAATGAAAAGGAAAAGACTAACACAAAAAACAGTAGGCATTTTAAGTCAATACTACTGATGCTGTTAGTAAAATCTAGTGACAAGAGGTAATATTCCCTGCAAAGAAAATATGAAACATCAAGTTGGTCTCTTTACTTCAGGGATTGGCAAACTTTTTCTGTAAATTCCAGGTAGTAAATATTTTTGGCTTTGCTGGCCACATGGTCTCTGTTGCAACTATTAGGTTTTTCTGTTGCAATGTGAATGAAGCAGTCACAGACAATATGTAAACAAATGAGCATGGCTGTGTGTGTTCCAATAAAACTTTATTTAAATACACATGGTGTAGGAGGGATCATGGGGAAGACAAAGTAGCACAAAGAAGACAAGTAGTGGTGCTGTGGCATCTTACCACACTGATGGACAGTGACTGCAATGGGGTATGGGGGGGACGCGATATGAGTGATTGTAGTAACCACATTGTTTTTCTTGTGAAACCTTCATAAGAGTGTATATTAATAATACCTTAATAAAAAAATTATTATTAAAAAAATAATAAATTAATAAAACTGTATTTATGAAAACAGCTGAAGGGCCAGATGTGGCCTGGGGGACATAACTTAATCTCTGGGTCTAGTTCATCATTTTGAGAAATGATACATACTATTTTCAATATGAAACAGAAAGCAAGAAAGGGACTGTGGCCAGGTGGACATTTTTATAAATATGCCCTGAAATCCTAAAACATCAAAAAAAAATTATAGTTGAATATAACTGCAGGAAAATGTGATGGCAGTTTTTATTGGCTATTGTTTTATATCATCCACGCACATTCCTCACACCATTAGAACAGTTTCTTTAGAACCCACCAACTAGGCAAAGTTCTTCCTTAGTTTCCTGTCACTGAACTTCCTTGGCAATTAAGACAGCTTTGACCAGTTTAAACATCAAATTTTGATAACTAAAAGCTTAACTTCATTGAAGAAATAAAAATAAAAGGCTTTTTCTATCATTCAGATGTGCCCCAATTTTCTACCCTTTTCTTAGAAATCCAAAAAGTAGAATAAAATTATTGAATAAGAACAAGTGCCCTTAAGCATTATTACAACTTCCTCCTCTCACTCCACTCTCTCATGTAATATGTCACAATACATTCAAACTTCTGAACAGCAAATATTAGTAATTGTAATATGACCCAATCATTTCAGTGATAAATTACCAATAAAAATTTTGTTACAAAATGCAACTGGTAAACACTAACCAGCTATTTAAAAATTCATCTTACTAAGACTTACTTTTCTAATATTATTTCCTATAGAAGGTATAAAATGATTATGACCCAGTTATCACAAATAACAACTAATAAATATTAATTATTATATAGAGGCAGTATGTCAAGTGTTCTACACTTATTAAATCATTTAATATTCAAAGAGACCCTACATAATGCAAGTACTATTAGTATATAATGAACAGGTACTCTTATTATATAATGATGAAGAAACTGTGCCACAGAGTTATATAATAGAGGTCATATAGCTTGTCCAAAGTCAAAGTAGCAAAACTAAGATTTGAAGGCAGGTGTTCCAGGCTCCAAATGCTAATGAGGTCAAGGCCATGATTGGGTTTCTGCATAGAATGCTAGTCTACTGGCACAGCCAAGTATGCCCTATACCCTATCTGGAAAATGTCACTACTGGTAAAGAGAATGATAAAACAAGAGCTGGAGGTGAATAAAGAGATATACAGGCCAAATATGGTAAACGGTGAGAGGAAAGAAAGCTCCTGAAAGCTTATAACTGGGGACCCAAAAGTCATTTATTCAACAAATACTACAGGTCAGAATCTTTGATACAGACATGGCAAACACACTTATTTCGGGTTTTGGAATCTGATTAGCCTGTTTAAATCCTAGTTCCATTACTTGGTAGTTTTTTACTACTTATTTAAAATTTATGAAACCCAGACTCCTCATAGATAAAATGAGGATAACAATCAGGATTGTTTTTAAGGGATGTATAAATGAGCTCAGGAAGCCCTGATAGCAGCGGGTGCCCCCCAAACAGCAGCTGCTGCTATTATTCAGGCTCTTGTTCATTTGCTTTTAATTACAGAAGTGGCAAATAGTAACTATGTTAAAAGATGCAAGACACCTGGATAAAAAGTTAAAAATGTATCCAATTATTTGAATGGCTTGAGCTTCTGGAAATTTGCTGATTATCCACTATGAGCTCTTAGAAACCTCATTTGTTAAAAAAACCCCATTGTGATTAATCACAAAGACAAACTCTAAGAGACTGAATTTTTCACTTTCATCTGAAGACATTACATATATACAACTATTAAGATATTATTTCAGTTCACAGAGTCTCCTACCTTGCCTATGCTATAGTATGCTTTGATAATCCCTTCAGCCCTCTGCAAGCCAGGCAGGCTGAATATCCTCTCAACCCCCATCTGCTTACTTCCAGCTTTAAGCAACTTTCTTCTTCCATTTTCTCCAATGTGCCATAGAAATATTACCATTTTATCACTGTCTTTATTTGTCTTGATACATCAAAGACAGAAAAGAATTGTATTGGATGTATTCATCATGAAATGAGGAGGTAGTTACAATCATTTTAATGTAACTAAATCACATTCCTGTAAAATTTTTAATATATGATGATATCAGTTTTGTAATACTGGTCACAATCAGAAAAAAGCAGATTATAGTTTAAGGAGCTTTTGTTAATTCAAAAGAGAGGAAAAAGAGAAAGACAAGTGAGGGGAAAAAAAGAAAGAAAAAAGAAACAAATCATATTCACAGAAATAAATTATTTTTGTTATGTAATTTTCACCAAAGAGAATTGTCTGAATAGACATTTCTCTGAATGAAACTTGGCTGAAACTGGTTAAATTGAAGAAATACTCTCCAGTTTTCTGGAGTCCACACTACTCCCTATTTTCTCACATGGAGGCCTGTGTCAGTTACCAGAGATCATCTTCACACTCCATTATTTTAACCTGTGTGGCCTCTATAGCCATTAGAATTTGAGTCATTTTTTAAATGACATTTTGGTTTCTGGAGAAAATCAGTAAGTGCCAAAAATCTTCTAGAAAGATCTGAAAGAAACATGTGAAAGGAAATGAGCAAGTCAATAGAATAACAATCAATTGTATCACCAATTAAGGAGTAATCACAAGGCATTTATTTAGCTTGGGGCCATGTACTGCTTGGTGCCAATTTTCTCTTATAACCAAAACAAATGTTTTCTCTTCAAAGAAGAAAAGACAATTTTAAGAAGTTCAACTTGAATTTAAAACATCTAAAACTAATCAAAAACAAAATCAGCCATTCATTAGCTCCTCATCTAGATTTTTTTCAGGTATCATTTTTTAGACTGATTTAGAAAAAGAGAAAATAATACCCAAGGTAAAGCAGAAACACTTGCCATATTATATTTTTTTACCAGAAAAAAAAAACTAATACATGTATCAACACTATTTTCAATTAAGTCTAACAAGCAAACATAATTCCAAGAATATGAAAAGCAATTGCTAGGATCATTGTTTTGAAAGTACTGAAATTAAAGATGAAGATGCATGATGCTTTCTTCTAGCAAAAGAATGTTTCAGTGATATAAACAAGTAGTCCCTTATGTAACATTTGATAATCAATTGATGACATATAAATAGCAACAACACCCCTGCAAAAAAAAAACAATGAATCCAACTCTTAAAATAGGAAACGTTCTTCTAATAATACATAAAATAAATTATAACTTTCATATTTTAAAAAATCTTCATGTCACAATCTACATTGAAAGCAGATGTATTTTAATACAGGAAAATCACATTCATTTAAAAACTAACTTTAAAAATTACTATAGCAAGGGAACTTTTCACAATTCCTAGCTAACACTTACATTTTAAAATATAGTTTAAAAAAAACTAAGGAATAATTTAAAAGTTTCAATAATGTCAAATATTAAGATTTCAAATTTATTCATTTTTTCACTTATTTTTTTCAAATTTTGTGAATTTTTTTTCAAATTTCAAAAAAAATTATTATTCTTTGGATGTTTATCAACATTTATTGAAATGACTTAAGTTTTGAATTTTCTTCCCATTAGGGATAAACACGTCTTTCATAATTTTCTCCTTACTTATATTACATGAAAAATCAATAGAAATTTAACATAAAAAAGGACTATATATCATAGGAGTTGTTCCAAAACTATACATACCCAGAGAGTTTTAAGCAAAGGTAATATAAAAATAAGCTACTCTCATTAGACAGCATACAGATTAATTTTTATCATCTTTGTTCATTGAATAATTTCATAGGAAGCCTTTAAATTAATCCAAATGAATTCTACTAAGATACTCAGTGATGTGGTTTTCCTAGGGAAACTATGGGAAATGAGTCATTAGGTCCAGTCAGTTCATAATGGCCCTGTAGGCCTTTCCATGAAACAATTTTCTATTAGTAAAGCAGCATTATCAAATAGAAATGTCTGCAAACTGAAGGGCAGCTATTGTAGACTGATGCCAAAAAAGAAGTTTCCTTTCTTCCCAACAGGGAAAATAAAAAAGTCTTATGGTAGGTAGTATTTCCTTTCATACATACAGTGGTGGGTGAAATGGATAGAAGCATAACTAATAGCTGAACATGGACTTTTTTTTTTAAGTATAATGATTAAATGTTGTTAACTAAATAAGATTGCTATCAAAATATTGACAAGAACAATGGGAAAAAAACATGTCAATATTTTAGGGGTAACTGAAGATACCACAATTAAAGAAGATATACCATGCCAATGCATAGAAGAATTAATATTATTAAAATGGCTATACTACCCAAAGCAATCTACAGATTCAATGTGATCCCTATCAAAATACCAATGGCATTTTTCACTGAACTAGATCAAATAATCCAAAATTGTGTATGGAATGGCAGACTATATTTGCAAATGATGTATCCATTAAAGGGCTAACATCCAAAATATGTAAGGAAATCATACAACTCAACACCAAAAAATAAATAATCTTATTTCAAAATAGGCAGAGAACCTGAATAGATATTTTTCCAAAGAAGACACATAGATGGCCAAAAGACACATGAAAAGATGCTCAACAGCACTAATCATCAGGGAAATGGAAATCAGAAACACAATGAGGTATCACCACACACCAGTCAGAATGGCTCATATCAAAAAGAGATAACTAGTTTTGGCAAGGATGTGGAGAAGAGGGAACTCTCATGCACTGCTCGTCAGAATGTAAATTGGTGCAACCACTATAAAGAACCAGTATAGCTGTTCCTCATAAATTAAAAATATAAATGCCATACAATCCAGTAAGCCCACTTCTGAGTATTTACATGAAGAAAACAAAAGCAATGATTTGAAAAGATATATGTACCCCTGTGTTTATTGCATCTTTACAATAGTCAAGATATAGAAGCAGCCTAAGTATCTATCAATGGCAGAAAGAATAAAGATGTGTATACACACACACACAAAAACACACAATGGAATATTACTAAGCCATAAAAAGAATGAAATCTTGCCATTTAAAATACCATAAGATATATGTACCCCTGTGTTTATTGCATCTTTACAATAGTCAAGATATAGAAGCAGCCTAAGTATCTATCAATGGCAGAAAGAATAAAGATGTGTATACACACACACACAATGGAATATTACTAAGCCATAAAAAGAATGAAATCTTGCCATTTAAAATACCATAAATGAATACTGAAGGTATGCAAGTGAAATAAGTCAAAGAAAGACAAATACCATATGATCTCAGTTATATGTGGAATCTCAGAAACAAAAAAAAAATTACCAAACAAAAAAGAGAAACAGACTCATAAATACAGAGAACTGGTGGTTGACAGAGGAGGAGGGTAGGGGAGATAAATGAAATAGGTGAAGGGGATCAAGAGGTACAAACTTTCTTTCCAGTTACAAAATAAACAAATCACAGGGAGGAAAAGTACAGCATAGAGAACAGTCAATAATACTATAATAACTTCGTGTGGCATACATAGTAACTATACTTATTGTGGTATTTTGTAATGTACATAAAAGTCAAATCACTTTGTTGTACATCTAAAACTCATATAACATTGTGTCAACTACACTTAAAAATTTTTAAATATATATATAAAAGTATAAAATATGTATATATTCTATATCACTAATAAACAAAGTAATGCTGAGACATCAAAGTTAACTTATCCAATTAAAGAATACCCTGGCTTTAAGAATGTCATGCTGTTGGAAGTATATACACAGAGAATCTATATACTCTAGTTTCTAGAGACTATTTTATAGTAAGTATTAAATGTCTAACTTTCCATTTTTACTTTAAAAATGTTATACTCTGATTGATATGGAAAATTGTATTTATTTCAGAATTGTTTATATGGTGAAAACCTCTAATTATTCTAAATGTTCATAAATATCAGATGCTCTGAACACAAACTGAAGCTATTAAAAGTAAGAATGCAAGCCATTAATTATTGACATAGAAAGACGTCCATGGCAAGTTACTAGATATAAAATACGAGTAAATCTTCCATGTGAGCTCATTAAAAAAAATAAAATCTATCTTTCCACTTACCTGTCTCTCTTCCCCGCCCACATATACATAGACACACAACACAGGTCTGGAAAGTATACACAAAAAGATCAAAGTTATCTGTGATTAGCAAAATTAAGGGAAGGCTTTATTTTCTTTTTTATATGTCTATGTTATCTGAACTATTTATGTATAAAATAAAAGATTATTTTATAAATAAGATTTATTTTTAAAAATAAGATTATCTGAAACTACATGTAGTTTCAAATTTCCAACTGAACAAGAGAAAGTAAATTTGGAAATTTCCTAGAAGTTTAACAGTGAGCTAACATCTCTCATCATAATCAATGTTTACACAAAATACAATGTACAGTGACCTTTTTTAAGCAAAGACTAAAATTCTTGGAAGATATCTCGAGGATTTCTTTCCCACATGAAATACTACTGAAGGTCCTACTAAATAGTGTCCTTATGCTACCCTTACCCCTAGTGTTTTATGCTATGACTTTATATCTCCAATTAAAGATATTATAGGCTTTAAGTTTCTTTTCTTTGAAAATTATTTTCTGCTAGGTCTTAAGAAAATAAAGTGGAACTGTGATTTGTGTGTTATTTGAAAATGTAGATAACCTTGAGTCTGCCTTAAAACTTCTCTGGCATTTTCTTCATCTTCATCAACCATGACCAAGGTAGAATTGTCTCATCTGCAAATTACTAAAAATAATCAGCTCTGAGAAGTGACCTTGGATGAAGCAATGTTAAATTGGCCAGGAAATTTTTTTTGAAGCATCACTGTTATTAACTCACAGTTTTTTCATTTCACTCTGCCACTGGTGCTTGGCAGGTTGTAATTTTTCATTTTTGTACTTGGATGGAACTCAGTGAAGTAGAGATTATGGAGATAGTAGTGGGGAATTTTTACAAAGGGATATCCCCCCTCACTCCATATTAGGTCAAAAAATGGATCTATATTTGAGACAACTTATCAGCTGAAGATACATAATCAGACTGTTAACAGTAATGACCTACACCATATTCTAAGTTCTGTTCTGTTTTTTCTTTTTTTAAGTGCTGCCTTCTCTACACAGAGATGATGTTATGACCAATTTATATACTTGGAAACATTTTCATTAGTAGATACAGTTTGGGTTGATTCATCTTTCCATGATGTCATGCCTTCCTGAGATGGTTTGCTGGAGTTAAAGAAAATGTGAAAGCAGAAAACACTTCTTATACAGAGATGTCCAGTGACACAGACTGGAAATAAACTTGTACTACTACTGATGAATGAAGAGCTAGTCTTAGGTTGGTGGCAACTATTTTGGGTGCATCTTCCCTCCTTTGCCTCTACTAGACGAGACTGACTGCCAGTAGTCTGGGGATGACCACTTATATCCATATTCTTTGTGAATCTCCTTTCAGCATACTACTTACTAACCTGCTTATAAAAGACACTAAGTAAGTATAAACTGCTGTTCTCTTAAGTAAAAGAGGAAAGAAAACCTACATTAAAAATAAAGAATATTATAATGGAGGATGCAGCAAATCAGAGAACAAATTCAAGTTTGGGAATATTTCCTAGAACAGAAGACAATGTTTAAATAGGTAATTAGGATGGAGACTTAGAGACCAATCTCCTATAGTTTGAAAAATGAAGAAATGTACACTTGAGTCATCAATTCCCTTAACTTATCTTGATTTGACCATTAGTGTTCAACTACATCTAGGGTAATGTCAAGGTGGAATACCAAACTAGGGACAACTACTTGCTACGAAAACCATTAAGTTCTGTAACTTCTCTGAGTGCTTTATGTGTGTCATCACCATATTACTTAAAAGGAAGATTAAATTGCCACTCTTCCCAAATACATCTGAATTTGCCATCTTGGAACTAACTGAAATAAAATATTTTGTTCCCCTAAAGAAAACTGAATCATACACTATTTCACCATAGAACTTTATGATCACCTCCTAATACCATTTTGATATAAATGGGACTTGTAAATGATCTTTTCTTTCCAACTACTAGCAAAATATGTAAACTGACAGAATAGCTGCTTAGTAAAGAGCTTCGTTTGAGTGACTGCAGTACCCTAGAGGTGAGCAGGACGGGTGCTTTGGCAACAAAAACTTAGAGTAATACTTCACTTTAACTGATGTTCCAGAATAATATGCAGAAATATAAACATTACCCTAGGTAAAGGGAAGTCTTCTAATCTAACCTTTTAAAAAAGAGGACTGGTAAAAATGATAATATCAAATATACATCTTCATTAGTATGTACTATATACAGTAGTGCATGCTGAAGTTTTAAGAAATATGATTAAGATAAAATTATTTTAATACAAATAATAAGGGCAAAACAACAAAGATAAAATAATTTTAAATATAATATAGATCCTCAATGAATTTTTAAAGTGCTCATAAAATATTTTCTGTTACAAATACTAGATAATAGCAACTAGACTATAGGCCAACATCATCTATAATAAGAGGTTTTATCTACCAGTCACTGGAGTGGAAAAAAAGAAAAAAAGGAAAAGGAGGAGGAGAGACACAAGGAAGGGATTGCTTCTTCTTTTATTTCTCTAAAGCTCTAAAAGCACAAATACAATGCTCTAAAAATTAAAATCAGCTCTACTGTTGCCCTACCAGGCATGCCGTTTCAAACAAAAGATGGAGTAGTTTGGTTTTATCCTCTTTAAAAGCTGGCACTACAGAAAAGGAAAGTTAGCCCAGATTTGCTGTGCATTCCAGTAGAATTTGGTACAGAAGCTGCAGAGAAACATACTATTAACATTTCCTACCTTTGAGAAATAATGTCATTTCATTATTTATATTTGATTTGATTCTTCCAAAGAAAATTTTGAAAATTGGAAGACTAAATAGTATAGATGACTCAGCATTAACTCCTAAGAAACATAAACGGTATATATTTTATTCAAAGATCTATTGCAAGAGGAGTTCATTATATTCTGACAAAAGGAGAATTCTGAGTCAAAACTTAGAAATCTTTTCGTTTTAGAAAAAATATTAAATTTTTAAAGGCAATTCATTTTGTCGTTCTTGTATTACAAGACAATCCAATAAAATGTTTACCACTTCCAGATAGTTTTGTTTGTTTAAAATTGCATTCTTTTAAAAATAGCATTTTTAATATTAAGTGAAACAAGCACAAATATCAGCCACTTTAACTTTAAGCAGTCATCGTATTAAATCAATATTCCAAAAAGGCATTATTGGAGGGCCATAACTATTGTCAGGAAAAAAAAAGAATTTTGACAGGAATACTTTTTAATCTGTAAGGTAAATTGAACCCAATCACCAAAAATAACTATTATCTATCCCTTAACATAATGTTGATTTTTGATAACATGTTTCATATTTATCATTGGCTGAGGTAATAAAATGGAAAATATAAATAGGTTATGGTTAGACTTTTAAGAGAAACAGAAATTCAAGGACTACTGGTAGCTTATGGAAAATCCTTATAGAAATTCTCCTAAATACTTATGGAAGAAACAATCTCAACACTGCACAAAACTTCCAGAAAACTGAGGAGCGGAGACTATTACCCAATTCATTCTATGAGGCTATCATTACTTTTATACCATTATAGTGCAAGAGAAAGATAATTGAAGCCAATATGCAAAAATTCCAAACAAAATTTTGGCCAATAGAATCCAATAATACATAATGATCAAGTTGGATTTATCCATTTATCCCAGGAATGTAAGGTTGGCTTAACATTCAAACAGCAATTAATATAATTCACTATATTAGCAGACTACAAAAGCAAAAACATGATCATTTAAATGGATGCAGAAAAATCATATGACAAAATCTCTTATTCATGCATGATAAAAATTCTTAGCACTCCAAGAATAGAATCATCCTGAAAAAGTACATTTACAAAAAAACCCTCTATTTAACATTATATTTGATAGTGAATAAATGAACATTTTCCCCCTAAGATCAGGAAGAACATAAAGATGTCTGGTCTTACCATATATATAAACATCACTCAGGAAGTTCTAGCCAAAGCAGTTGAGAGAGAGGCAGGTCTTATGGTTATGCTCTATTGAGAAAGACAGACATTTATAAAGCTACTGTTAAAAGATGAGGCAAATAAAATAATAGAGTTATGTAGAGGTGTGTTCAAGGCATAATGTGACCAAGGAGGAGGCATACCTAAGGAGTTGGGGCAAGAAACACAATATAGGTTAAGGGAGAGAAAGCTTTTTTAAAGTAAGAAACTTCCAAATGTAAAGTTAAAAGTAACAGTAAAATAACATGATGATTCAGTTACAAATAAAAATCTCTTCCTTTCAGGCCCTACTAACAAAAGTCCCAGGATTGGGCACACTTTAATGTAAGGTGAATTTACAGTAATACCCTTTAAAACTAAATTGATTGCTTTCCCTTTAAAACTAAAGAGAAGTAATGATTCTGAAAAGTATTACCTGTTTGCACATCATCGGTACTTTCAAAATATTAAAAAGTTTTGGCAAAATATTTTATAAGAAAATTATGATTCTAGGTAAGAATCTAAAGGTATTGGGTTTTTATAAAAACTGGCTTAAATATGTAATTCACTTTTTCATTTTTTTATTCATGAGCAATTAACGGAATAGACAAATAATGGAGGCAGGATAGAGAATGCCTCTGGATGCTAGCTGTTACTGTTTTGATCACTTTGGATGAATTAATTAATTCACTGAACAACACATTCGGTCAAGCTCTTTACTGGTTCATGCTCAACATCTTGTAGTATTATAGCCCTTGAGGAGTTCCAGGAATTGTGGAGGTTATGAAGGTAGAAAAGAAAAATTATCGAAGTGTTCTAACACAATACGAGTTTAGTGTTATTTAATTATTATATTACTATAGTATCCATCAGAATAATAGAACTGTAGGAGATCTCATGAAAGTCAGGGATAGCAATAAGCTGAAACCAGAATTTAACACTTGTTTAACTGGGAATATTTAAAAGATTAATAATGCTAAATTTGGACATTGAACAGATCCCATCTAAACATACAGATCTCCAAATAATCCTTTCCTTTATTCAATTTTAATGTATGTATGGGGGGCATATATATATATGCACACATAACATAAGCTGGCATCAATAAATACATTATCTTTAATACCAGGAGAAAATTCCCTGATCTATAATCTAGACAAAGGAAAAATGAACTCACAGTTTATGATCATGCAAATAGCACAGAAATGAGTCGAATATTATGAACATCTAATGTCAATACAGACAGCCAAGGTGCTAATGAAAGTTACATTTTCTCCCTGACATATTCAATGCTTTGAGAGTGTCCAATATTCTCATAGTATATTAAATGAGAAAATTTCATAGTAGTCAAAGTATGTGCATGGAGCAGAACCAGCTGGAAATACTCAGGGATACCTAGAGAGGTTATGGAAAAAACCAATGCATTTGGCCTGCTGACTGTTCATCAGCCATTTTACAAGAGCCAGAGGTGCTCCCCTTGAGCATGCTGAACCTAAAGAAAGCATCACTGGAGTTCAAGAGCACAAACATACACTCAGAAAATTTTAGAGCTGAAAAGGCTCTAAGAGATCATGTAGTTCTGTGACCACAAATCTGTAGGTCACTGCTGCATTTTAGTAAAAAACTTCTTGCAATTATATGCAAAATCTTGTGTACACATGCTGAAGAACCACCGATCTAGTTCAAGCATTTCATTTAATGAATGGGGAAACAGTTCCACTGAAATTGAATCACAGCTCACTAGTACTGAATTGGAAATAGGACCTGTTGAGTCCCAGCTATTTGTTTTTGCTATCACACCAAGTTATCTCTTATTAAATATTAAAAATGTTAACAGCAGCAGAAAAAGACAGCTGAGATTCCTACTCCCTGATTCTTCAAAAGATTCAACTATCCCTTGTGTAGACACTCAATCAGCTCTCTAGTTCATTTATAATGCCTTTCCTTGTCAAAGTGCCAAACAAAACCTGTGTGATGTCTGAGTTCTGGCAGCCCTTGCATTTAAAGCAGTATCTGACACAAGTAGCTCATGACCTAGTGGTAGCTCAGAAATCAAAAGTAGTCTGCCAGAATACTCAAGGGAGAAATTAGAGGATATAAAAAAGGTTTTGAGAATATAAATGTTCAAGGACAAGGTTCTGAAGTTATTTACACTGCCTTACATAGCTGATGTTCAACAAATGTTTGTTAAACTGAACTGAATTGGTGCATAAACCATGTAACAAATAGTCACCTTGTTCAGTCCCAAAGGAGGAAGTACTCTTGCTCAAGAATTGCCTCCCTTAAGAATGCTCTAAGGCTTTTTTTTTTAATTAGTTTTCCTTAAGCAACTCCATATATACATTGATCATTCTTCCAGTTATTCCAAAATGGCTCTATTTACAAATAGATGCCAGGACTTTTATATGTTCAATGAATTAACAAGACTTTCTATCAGTATTGCTGTTATTAAAAAAAGAAAGAAAGTTTATCTATCCACTAAGATATTTTGGCTAATGAGTAGGAATCTCTCATCAAATTAATAACACCATTAGATTCACTTTCAGATAGTTTAACAGTGGTCTTTGGGGTATAATAACATATTGCTGCTTTGGGCAAGCTGCCACTGAACTGAACATGAATTTGTACACAGTAAATTCTCCATCTCAAATCTAAATAAAGTGTTTCCCCTGCAAAACATGCTTCTTTCTCTATATCAAGTATTGTGATTAGCAGCATTATAATTTATCAAGTCCCTAATCTAAATAGTTCACTAAACTTTCCTCTCCCTGCCCTAAAACATCTATATTTTAAGATGAATAAGAATATCCAGTCAAATACATCATAAACATCTATCAAATTCAGAGCCATCCTTTTTCCCATGGCCATTATCTTTTTGATTTTTTTTATTATAATATCATTAATATACGATCACATGAGTAACATTGTGGTTACTAGATTCCCCCCCCCCATTATCAAGTCCCCACTACCCCATTACAATCACTGTCCATCAGCGTAGTAAGATTCTATAGAGTCACTACTTATCTTCTCTGGGCTATACTGCCTTCCCTGTGCCCCACCTACATTATGTGTGCTAATCCTAATGCCCCTTTTCCACTTATCCCCCCTTCCCACCCATCCTCCCCAGTCCCTTTCCCTTTGGTAACTATTAGTTCATTCTTGGGTTCTGTGAGTCTGCTGCTGTTTTGTTCCTTCAGTTTTTGCTTTGTTCTTATACTCCACAGAGGAGTGAAATCATTTGATACTTGTCTTTCTCCACCTGGCTTATTTCACTGAGCATAATACCCTCTAGCTCCATCCATGTTGTTGCAAATGGTAGGATTTGTTTTCTTCTTATGGCTGAATAATATTCCATTGTGTATATGTACCACATCTTCTTTATCCATTCATCTACTGATGGACACTTAGGTTGCTTCCATTTCTTGGCTATTGTAAATAGTGCTGTGATAAACACAGGGCTACATATGTCTTTTTGAATCTGGGATCCTGCATTCTTAGGGTAAATTCCTAGGAGTTTAATTCTTGGGTCAAATGGTATTTCTATTTTTAGTTTTTTGAGAAACCTCCATACTGCTTTCCACAATGGTTGAACTAATTTACATTCCCACCAGCAGTGTAGAAGGGTTCCCCTTTTTCCACATCACTGCCAGCATTTGTTGTTGTTTGTCTTTTGGATGCCATTACCTTTTTATATTCCCTTATCACCTTGAGCCAGAACTCACAGCTCTCCCTATTTTTAATAACTCCCTTCTAGTTTTTCCTTCGTATGACATCAGAATTAGTTTTCTAAAGAGTAAATCTGATCACTTTTTGCTTCTTCTTAAAACCTTTCAGTGTTCTCTTACTGCATTCAAGTAATTCAGATTGTTACCTTAAAAAATAAGGTTGTTGATTAAATTAAATTTCAGTGTCTTTTCCATTCTCATCTCTAACAACTCATAACATCTCCCACAGGCTCTTTAAACCTGCTGCTTAGAGATCTTGTCAAGGTCCCCATGTCAGCCTGTATTTGTATTCCCTTAACTTGAAGCATATATTATACCCACTCCATGAAACACTGTCTCTGACAATTTTTGCATCTGGCTTAGAAACTACCCTTCCTTCAAGGCTTAATCAAAGGCTACAAAAAAACTCACCTTTCTGCCCAATATGAAGTTAACTATTTGCTTTCCAATCTAGCACACTTTGCCCATATTTCTATCACAGCACTTTTAAAACAGTATTTTATGAAACATATATATTGAAGTCACATGTTATCTGAACATGATGAAAGTCAATTAAAATTCAGTACCAAAGTACATATAGAATCTCTAAATATGCACACTTCTAAATTTTCCATGGGTCAATGAGGAATAAAAAGGGAAACAAGGAAACATATTACATTAAAAGATTATAGGTACATGTTATATAAAACTCATGAAATGGAATAATAACATAAGTGAAAATCAGGGTGAGAACCTCCAAAATTCTCTCCTACATAAAATGTACAAAAATAGGCAAAAATTATTAGAATCAACTTTTTCCAAACTCTAGAAATTAATAATGGTTTGCAGTATTCTGGGGGAGTATTTATTCAAGAAAAAAAAACAGATCTCAGTAAAAAAAGTGATCTTTGTGGGATCTGAATTTGTCCTGGTCCCTTCTCCCATCAGTTGAAAACTAAGAGTCCACATATGGTGAATACCAACAGACAAACAACCTCCAAAAAAAGCAAATGGAGCTGGAGTATCTTCAAAATCTCATTCCCAGAGAAATGTCATGATTTGACCTATTTTGTGGTTCATAAAAGACCTACTTCAAGCTTCTCTGTATTTGACCTAAAACAGATCTCACCAAATGGGAAAAACCTTTTTTCCCAAAAGCATTAGTTGAAGACAATTACAGGCATTTTTTTTAACTTTGTCTTAAGGCAGTGACTATCAATGAGGCAAACAATAAAAAACATAATGTATATATATATATATATGTGTGTGTGTGTGTGTGTGTGTGTGTGTGTGTATGCATAGATAGAAATATGTGTATATTCTATATAGAGAGAGATAACCTATATTAAATAAATTTTTGTGCCCAAAGGACCTAACAAAGGGTTTAAGATATAATTAGTGTAAGACTTGGCTGAGAAAATAAGTAAATAGATGAATTAAAAAAATATGAAAGAACTGGAATCCCTCTTCTGTTGTATAAGTAACTGGTTCAATCACATGAAATTTTCCTCTTTTTTATATTCTAGGACTTTCAGAATGTATTGTTCCTACAAACCCTAGATTCGCAATTAAATAAAACTCATTGTTTGCTAGAGCAGCCATAACAAAGAAACACAAACTGGGGAGGTTAAACAATAGCAATGTACTTCCTCACAATTTTGGAAGCTAGGAGTCTGAGACCAGGGAGTACCAGCAGGGCTGGTTCCTTTTTGAGGGCTGTGTGGAAGAATATCCTTCATGGCTTCCCTCCTTGGCTTGTAGATTGGTATCATCTCTTTGTGTCTTCATGTGGTCTTCCCTCTGTACTTGTCTATGTCCTGATTTCCTCTTTTTTATAAAAATACCAGTGATGCTGGATCAGTGCCCACCCCTAATGACCCTATTTTAATCTAGTCACTTCTGTAAAGACTTTATCTCCAAATAAGGTCACAGTCTGTTGTACAGGGGGTTAGGACTTCAACATGATGTTTTTGGGTTTTTTGTTGTCAGGGTGGGGGAGGGTATAAAATTCAGTCATAACACCTATCTTCATTCATATTAAAAGTGGTGTTATGGTTTTCAGTCTTTTCAGAATGTTTCTAAAAATGAGACAGATATGTCAGGATATTTTAAATTTCTCTAAAACATTAAATTAAGAAAAAGGTCAGGGAAATACAAATCAAAACCACAATGAGCTATCACCTCACGCCAGTCAGAATGGCTAATATCTAAGACAAGAAATAACAAATGCTGAGGAGGATGTGGAGAAAGGGGAACCCTCAAGCACTGTTGTTGGGATTACAAATTGGTACAGCCACTATGGAGGTTTCTTAAGAAACTAAAAATACAGATACCATATGACCCAGAAATTCCATTGTGAGAATGTACCTGAAGAAAACAAAATCATTAATTGGAAAAGACATATGCATTCATATGTCCATCACAGAATTATTTACAACAGCCAAAATATGGAAACAACCTAAAGTCCATCCATAATGAATGGATAAAAAAGATGTGGTACCTATATAAACAATGGAATTACTCAGCCATAAAAAAGAATGAAATCTTGCATATCTGCAGCAATGTGGACAGACCTAGATGGTTTTATGCTAAGTGAAATAAATCAGACAGCAAAAGACAAATACAGTGTGATTTCACTTATATGTAGAAAAAAAACAGAACCAATGAACAAAACTTAAATAGACTCATAAACACAGAGAACAGACTGGCAGTTGTCACAGGGGTGGTGGGAATGAGTGAAATAGGTGAAGGGGAAAAATTATTGTCAATGTTTGGTAACTTGATCTAGGGAACGGTTAAATTAGTATACACACATTTCAAAAATCGTCAAGCTGTGCACTAAGATTTGCACATTGTATTGTATGCACTTCAGTAAGAGAGAGAGAGAAAAGAAAAAGAGGGAAAAAGGGGAGAGAGAAAGAGAGGGAGGGAGGAATGGAGGAAGGAAGGAAGAAAGGGTGGAAGGGAGGGAGGGAGGGAGGAGAAAAGAAAACAAAGAAAAGAAAAAGTCCCTAAGTTTTCTGCCAGTGGATTTGAAATCCAGTTGTCCTATCAAAGTGAGCACTAGACCTGAAGGAAGAGCAGCTGGACTGATTTTAGTCCCAGCTCAACCATTTACTGCTGAATTTGCCCTGCACTTCATATTTATATAATTTATGCTTAAATTATTAACCTGGAAAAGGAAGTAGTTGGACTGAATTCGTCTGCAATTCCATAAGCCCAAAAACTCTGATTTTACCTTATCAGATTTTGCCATTAAAATTAGCAATGTTGGAAGGGACCTAGAAATAACACAGGAGCACTTATTTAAATGAAGAGATTAATAAAAATTCAGTTAAGTTCAGAAATATTTACACAGCTGAAGACCATGAACCTTTCAGACTTCTTAGACAAATTTCATCCATCCTCTGAGGACAGACTGCTTTGGAATTGTAAATGTACACGGATGTTGCTATCAGCACACAAAAATACCTATGGTGGGTGGTATCCCTCATGGCAGTGCCTTATGCTACTCCAAAATTATTTTCATCAAGTTTAATATTCCAGCAGTCTTCATTTCCTTGAAAATTAGTGCTATAAAAATAGAACCTATCACAACAGGTTATAGGATTTAAATTATATTGTTAATTTATAAAAATTCTCTTGGATTTTAAGATAAAATTCAAAGCATATAATTAAATAAATCTAAATAAGTGTCCAGGTACTTTGAACTAATACATTTTAATAAGACAAATATCATTGTAATTTTTAAACACATCAAGCAGCAACATAATCAAGACAATGAAATTATCTTTATTGACATAAAATAAACATGTATTTGAAATACAGTTCATTTCTCTTGATAAAAGTGCTTTCATAAATTTGGTACAGAGAACAATAACCAAAAGTTTTGGAAAAATGTGTTGAAACAAAATGACTCATATAAACATTTCCTTTGAGGATTAATCATGGAATATTAAAACACAAGATTATAAGATATGTTATGACAATTTGAAGAAACATTAATGTTGGAAGAAAAATAAAGCAAATATTTCAGAAGATTGTTTAGGACACAAATAATTCCCTAGAAGGGACATCTATGTTAAATTACCAGCTGAGACTAATTCTTGAGGATATGACCTATATATTAAACTGACAATAATTTAAACATATAATAGACTTTGAAGAACAAGTGAGTTGACATTGAAAAGCTACTGCTTTGCTCTTGAACACCTGACAGTTATAATGATAAATTATTTAAAGTTGTCCATCAGTATGAAACTTTAAAGAATATAGTGTTTTTTTTAAATAACTGTGTTAATGAACACCTTGAATTGAAGAGGGTGCTTTAACTACACAAAATTCCTAAGATTTACAAATTTTGCTCAAGACTGCTGCTGTTCTGACTAGTCAAAAGATACTGTATATCATGGAGCAGATGGCTGTTTAATCATGGCCTATAGTTATAAGATTCAGTAATTGATATCATGGTGAAAAATGATAACAGGGTTGAAAAAAGAACATCAGCAATATTAATGTAGGTTATGGTGATCTGAGGTTCATAATATACTTTCTGGGAGTACACTGATCACCCAAAGTAATTCTTCCATTTTCTACAAGTAATTTCTTACAAGACGGTGCCTCAATGTTCTTATATGGTTGATTCACTTCTTATGGCTAAGTGCTTCCAAAGAATAGTTTACTCATTATTGCTGACAATAGCTCTAAAAAATTTAAGTACTTAAATACCTATGAAATACTTTTAAAGTACATATCTCTTTCCCCTTCCATAATACACACACTCCACTGCAAATTTTAATCAAGACTGAGGTAGTACTAAATATTTTAAAAGTGTGAGTCTAAAGTACAAAGAAATTAACTGGCTAGCTTATTTTGCTAATCACATAATAGAAACCCTCCAACTCCCACTTTACTCAATAAGATACCCAAACAAAGGCTCTCAAGAATGTCTTCTCTGAATTAAAAGGCCCTTTCTACCGGCAGGATAGGGGCTAAAATTCCCCTTATTCAGTTCTTTCCATTATTTTCAATTCTCCAAACTTTCCCTCATCCACACTGTCTACATGTTTTGAAAATTATAGGCTTCCCCTTTCCTCTAAACTTGAAATCAGATTATTGATTTTTTAAATGATCATCACTGAGATATAATTCACATACAATAAAATTCACCCATTTGAAGTGTTTGATTCAGTGGTTTTTAGTATATTCAGAGTTATCCAATAATCACAATTTTAGAACATTTTAGCATTCCAAAAAGAAACCCCATACTCATTAGCAGTCATTCCCATTCACTGCCTCCCAGCCCTAGAAAACCAATAATCCACCTTCTGTCTCTGTAGCAGACAATTCATATAAATGGAATCACACATGCTTTTTGTGACTAGTTTCTTTGACTTACCCTGTTCTCAAGGTTCATCCATGTGACAGAATATATCAATACTTCATTCCTCTTTATTGCCAAATAATATTCCATGTATAGATATACTATTTTTATTTATCCATTTATCAGTTGATGAACAATTACATTGTTTCCACTTTTATGATGTTATTCATCCACATACAAGTCTTTAGGTAGATGGACATGTTTTCATTTCTCTTGAATATATAGCTAGCAGTGGAATTTCTGGTTTATACAGAAAGTCTACATTTAACAATTTAAGAAACTGCTGAAATGTTTTCCAAAATAGCTGCACCAGTTTACATTCCCTTCATCAACTTATGATTCGATTTCTCTGTACCCTCTCCAACACATACTATTGTCTGACTTTTTAGTTCTAGTCATCCTAGTGGGTGTAATGTGGTATATTATTGTGGTTTTAATTTGCATTTTCCTAATGTATAATGTCATCAAGCATCTCTCCATGTGCTTATGGCCACTTGTATATCTTCTTTGCAGAAATGTGTATTCAGATTGTTTGCCCATTTTTAATTGTGTTGTCCTCTTAGTAATGAGTTTTAAGAGTTCTTTATGTATTCTAGATATAAGTCCCTTATCAGACACATGATTTGCAAACATTTTTTCCATGATATAGATTTTTTTTTCTTTTTTGATGGTAAAATTTACAACACAAAAGTGTCAGATTTTGAGGTAAATTATTTTATCTATTCTTTCTTTTTTTGTTTGTGCTTTTGGTGTCATACATTTAAAAACAAAAAACAGTGCAGATCCCAAGGTCATGAATATTTCTTTACCTGTTTTTTTCTAAGAGTTCTATAGTTCAAGCTCTTACATTTATTTCTCTGATTCATTTTAAATTAGTTTTGTGTATCTTGTGAGAAATGGCTATCCAACCTGATGCTTTGCATATGGATTTCCAAGTGTTTTAGCACCACTTATTAAAAAGACTCTTCTTTCCTCATTGAATTATTTTGGTACTCTTATCAAAATGCAACTGATGAACTCAAAATTTTCCAAGATCATAATCTGATAAGATTTAGCCAGTAACCAGCAATGGGGTGGAGAAATGGCTGGCCTACATCCAGATGACAGACACATTGTGGCAATGAAATGCAGGCTCTATTCACACCAATATCAGTAAGAAAAATGATAATGGGTTAGGAGGGGGTGAACTGAAATCTTACAGATAGGCAATGATATCATGTGTTTATAAGCCATACTAAAGATCAAAGTCAGGCAGGTAGCTGTGGAAAGATCTTAGTGATACATCTAGTTGGAAGATGTATGTGGAGCAGCCTCAAAGAGTAAGGTTGGGTATTTTGGAGTGTGAAAGGCAGGCACTAAGGACATGAGAATTAATTGCCTAGAGGCTGGTTCAGAATAGGGCTTAGAATCAATGGAGGATGTGACTCAAGAAATGAAAGTGGAAACCAAGCCATATAGACAAGACAAAAGTTTGGGGAATGCCATAAGATTGTAAAGAAAAATTCTAAGATTTTAACCCAGATATCCTAGATATGAAACAGAGAACAGTCTCTGTTCTTGTATTAGAAAGAGGCTTTTCACATACTGCATCCTTAGTAAGGACTGGCTTACAGATTTACAGAGACTCAGCACATCAATGCCTACAACTAAGCAGCATTTATTGAATCCTTGCTATATCCTAGGTATTCTCTCAGGTGCTTTACACATATTATTCCACCTAATTCTCATGAGTATCTTAGGGTTAATCCTATTACATTCATATTGGAGGTGACAAAACTCAGATTTAAAAAGGTTAACTATCTCATCTAAGTCTCACAACTATAAAACAGCGAAGTCTAGATTTAAAATCAGATCTAGCTGACTCTAAATTTATGTGGTCTTTTGGTTATGGCGGTGAAGATGAAGAAAAATTGCATCAGGATCAAGCTTAGTCTATTACTTAAAGTAACATAAGTAGTATGAGGCTTGGGTGCTAAAGGCCAGATGTTGATAAGGTTTCCAATCTTCACTGGTTATTAATATTACCATGAAACAAGTCACCTATATCAGAAACTTCTGAGCTTTCTCTGATTTCTTCTTCTCCCAACATATCATTTCTACTTCACATCATCTCCTTTCCACTCCACAGTCTCAGATATATTTCAAATCATCATCACACCCAATCCTGATAATTTAAATACCTTCCAAGCTAATCTTTCCATATGTTGGCCCTCATTACATAAATTCAGGTGATTCACTACTACAAAACTAACTCTAAATACAGCTCTGATTATGGCACAACTACACTCAAAAATATTTAATACTCTCTCATCATATTCATCAAATCAAATACAGCAAATTGACCTTCACATTCCAGGCCTCTACAATACAGCCATGATTTCCCATTCTTGGCTGCCTACAGATAAACTCTATCTTTCCTATTGCTAAAAATCCCTTCATGCTTCCAAACTTAATATATCTATTCATTGTTTTCTCTGGGCATAGAAAGCCTCCCCAACATCTGCCCACTGAAATCCAGTTCACCTCAAATGTTACCTATTCCAGTAAAACTATTCCAATTCCCTCAACAAAATGATTGTTTCCTCTTTTAATCACAATTTTTCTTTTATAGCTCATATGATTCTAATATTTTAGTTTTGTGGATTTATCTAATCTCCCTTTCTAGAACTCAAGTTCTATGAAAGCAAAGCCTGTGTACTAGTCTTCTCTGAATTCCAATAACACTTAGCAGATTCTTTGAAATTATGGAAATTAAAAAAATAATTAGTAAATTATTAAAGTTGAAAATATAGTGATGCATTAACCAGAAATATCTTGGTTGCAAATTACATGTGTTCCATCTAGCTTAGACCAAAGGTTCGGTCTCATATGAACAAACTACAGAAAAGAAATGATAGGGCTGGTCTCCGAATAAGCCAGATACTAACAGGACTTTGTACCATGTTGCTATGCTTCTCGTTTGGGTTGGCTTTGATCCTGCCTCTTACAGAATGCCTTTGCCTACCTTAACAGAGACATGGCTACTGGCAGCTTCCCAGTTTCCATTCCAGTTTCAGGACCAGAGAGAAAAGGAATATTCTGCAACACTCCCCCTACCCCCGCATCTGTTTAAAAAATACTAGAAAAAAGTCTCTGGTTAGCCCAGCTTGGACACTGAATTAATAACTGCAGTAAAAAGTTGAGCATAAGTATGTGGCAGCTCCTATTCAGGCCTCATGGATAGAGTGAGGCATTCATATGTGGGGGGCGGGGGGGGGGTTGGAGTGCCAACTTTCTCAAAAAAGGAAGGGGTATTATATAGACAAAATATTTGATATACACTGTAAGTAGCTAAAAGTATCAGTTGTAATAACTGATGCACTATTTCATCGTTGAGTTGAAAAAAAAGGAGGAAAAGAAAATGTTAGTCTATTAAAAGCACTTTGGAACATTTAGTAGAAAAGAAAAAGATACGCATAGCATCATTTGCTCTCTCAGTCCTCATATTATTGTTCTTTCTCCAAAATTCTTAGTGGGTAGGCTCAGATTTTGCATATAATTTATGCAGTTGTAAAGCTGTCTGTGTGTGCAACCGTTGATAAATTTCTTAGACTGAGATGGAAAGGCTGTTTATCATAACTGTTTGGGAATCCAGTGTTCTGTAATGGTTAACAATGTTACTGAATATAAATTTCAGTCTTTCTTATGTATTTTATCATATTCTTGTATGGTATTTACCTCCTCTACTATCATTATTGGAAGGATCAGTCCATTACATATCTCTCAGATTATCAAACACACAGGATATCAGGGATCATAGTCTTAAATGACTTAATAGCTAGCAAGACAGTGGAAGTGCGTAGGAATTAAAGTGATTTAGGAAGTGCCTCCTCTTCAAGTACACAGCTGCTACACTACTCCAGCCAATTGTTACATTGAGAGAAGGCAGACTATTGTTATGAAATCACGTGGGTTTTTAATAAAAACATCCAGAAAGTCAGGGGTAAAATGAAACCTCCTGATTTTTAAATGTAAACCACCAACTCAAATATTTTTCCAATGCCGTACAACCAAACAGAGCAAATCTGCAGGTCAAATTTGATCTGCCAATTTATATCCTCTCCTCTATAGATATATTCAACAAGTACTCATTAAATGAATGCTAATATACAAAACTAATGATTTTACAAATTAAATCATAGTTCTCTATTAATTACATTCTAATTGTAGAGATTACTTTCTCCAGAAGAAAATGTTGGCCTCAGTCCATTAAAAAACTGTTTAAAATTTTAACATTTACTTCAAGAATCATTCTTCTTTTGTTAATGGGAAGCATAAGTAAATGTAATTCTAAAAATGACTTCTGAAGAAGTTAGTAAAATGGATAATCAGTTCACTCTTATATATGCCCTACCATATGATATTAAAAGTTATTGGCATTCTCCTTTATTTTTTACTACTTAAATGTTTAAATTACTCAGCTTAGTCCTCTTCATGAAGAGGATTTTAAAAACTGCTATCAGCCATACTGAAAACTCTTTCTTTGAATTTCTACAGTTATTTGTTATATGTAATTTAATCGCATTTTCAGGCTTAAAGGAGCTTCTTGACTAATAGAAATGAAATATCGACATAGTGGAAGAATGGAAAGAACAATAAGCGTTATATTAGGGGATCCAGATTCAAATTTATTAATTGTTGGACCTTCAAATTTATTAATTCAGATTCAAATTTATTAATTGTTGGGAAGTAAATGGTCTGTTATGTACTTCAGCAAAAACTTCAGCAATTGTCAAATGAGACAAGGATACCCATAAGGAAATCAGGCATTTAGCTGTCTAGTCAACTGTCAACTCCTGTCAAAAAAGAAGATAGATATGAGAAATAGAAGGGTAATGCTGATAGACTCTACTGTGAATAGATGCTGGAAGAAAGGAAGAGAATAAAAATGGATGCTGAGATATGTGGGTAAAAGAAATTTTATCATTTAAAAATCTACATAAATCATAATTTAGTGCATAAACAACAAAAAAATAAGGTAATATGGGTCCTGTATGTACATAAAACTAAAATCTATGACAAAAGGCCCCAATGAAATGTTAAGGGAAATGGGAATATACTGTATTTTGTAGAAAGTAAAAGGAAAGAAACCCTATTTTACAGTTAAGAAACAAAAGATAATTCAAAACAAACAAGTCATACTATAAAGAAGAAAAGTATGTCTGAAATGAAAAGTATACCACATCTGTTTATCAGCACATAACATAAATCAGAAAAAGGACTGGTGAATTTGAAAAAATAAAATGAAACAATGGAAACTATGCAAAAATAAAAAGAGAAGAAACAGAACCAAAAAGAAAACAAAGACAAGAGAAGGGATAGGGAAAAAATGGGAAGGAGAAAAGAAGGAAGTATTGGGGGAATAATAATATATGTATAAGTAAAATATATATATGATAAGAGCAGCATAAAGAATGGAAGGAGAAAAATAACAAAATAGTACTGTAAAATTCTTACACTATATTGAAATGTTATAACATCACTTTAAAGTAGACTCTGGTAAGTTTAAAAATATATGCTATAAATTCTAAAGCTATCATTAAAATAATAAAATAAAAAATTATAGCTAATAATAAAACAACTGAGATACATGAAATAATTTTTACAAGTACTCAATCCAAAAGAAGAAAGATAAAGGAGGGAAGGGGATCAAAATAAGAATGGAATAAATAGAAAATAGAAAGATAAGCTTAAAACTAGCCGTATCAATAATTGCACAATATGTAAGTTGTTTATAAACACTGCAAAAAGGCAAATATTATAAAATTGGATTTAAAGTGAAAAGCAACACCCAACTATGCACTGCATACATGAAACACACTTTAAACATAAAGAAACAAATAGGTGAAAAGTAAAAAGATAAACAAATATACACCATGCTAACACTAGTCAAAAAGAAAGCTGGAGTGACTGTATTAACATCAATAAAATTAGATTTCAGAGCAAAGAATAATACCAGGGTTAAAGGATTTTCATAATATTAAAGGGGTTAATTCATCAAGAAAACATAACTATCCTAAAGATGTAAGCATATAAGAGAATATCAACATATGCAAAGCAAAAACTGATATAACTGAGGAATATATAAATCCATAATTATAGTCATGGATGAATAGAGTCAGAGAAGAAAACATCAAAATAGAAATGTAAAACAATGACAATGAATGAAATCAGAAGCTAATTCTTTGAGAAAAATAAAAATAATTGATAAGCATCTGCCCAAAATCATGACAAAATAATAGTCTAACAAATTATCAGTATCATTAGATGAAAAGGAAAACCTACAAGAAGATAGCAAATTCCTGAGCTCATTCAAAAAAATAGAAAATCCTGGACAGACCTATAGGTATTAGAGATTGAATTTGTAGTTAAGAAACTCACAAAAGAAAGTAAGATCAAAAAAGATCTAAATAAATGGTGAGGAATTCCATGTTCATGGACAGGAAGGGTCAACATTGTCAGGATGTCACTATTCCCCAATTGATCTATAGATTCAATCTCAATAAAAATCTCAGCAAGTTATTTTCTAAATATCACAAACTGATTCTAAAGTTTTTCTGAAGAGGCACAAAACCCAGATGAGTCAACACAATATTGAAAGAGAAGAACAAAGCTGGGGAGTGACATCACCTGATTTCAAGACTTGCTCTAAAGCTACAGTAATAACAACAATGTGGTACTGGTGAAACAACAGACAGATCAATGAAGTAGAACAGAACCCACAGACTCAGATGAATACAGTCATCTAATATCTGACAAAGGCAAAAGGAATACAATGGAGCAACAGCTGGTGCTGGAACAATGAGACATCCACATGCAAAAAATATCAATCTAAACATAGACCTTACACACTTCACAAAAGTTAACTCAAAATGGATCATAGCCCTAAACGTAAAATGCAAAACTACGAAACTCACAGAAGATAGGAAAAAAACAAAGAAAATAAGAAAACTCCAATCCCAGATCACTTAACTAGTGAATTCTACCAAATATTTAAAGATGAAATATATTAATTATATACTAATTCATATAGAAAATGGGGTGGGGGAGGAATGCCATCCAACTGATTCTGTTGATTCTGAGACCAATATTACACTGATTCTGAGACAAATATTACACTGATATCAAAAACCAAAGTCATAATAAAAGAGAACTGCAGACTAATAGCTCTCATGAACAGGTAAAAGGATCCCCAACAAAAGTTTAGCACATCTAACTCAACAATGTACAAGATTGAGAACACATCATTACAAAACTGGGGATTATCTTAGAAATACTAGGTTGGTTAAACATTCAAAAATCAATGTATTTCATCATATTAATGAAAAAGAAAAAGGGAAAATATTTTAAAAGAAATCTTAGTCAAAGCACCTGCACAAATACAACATTCTTTTCTAACAAAAAATTTCAGAAAATAGAAGTGAACTTCTTCAACCTGATAAAGAGGATTTATAAAAAAATTTATGTCTACTATAATATTTAATTGTTCAAGTCAGCATTGAAGTCTGAATGGTCACCAACAAAACAAGAATGTCCATTCTCACCATCTCTATTCAACATGGTACTGCAAGTTCCATCCAGTGATAAAAAATAAATAAATAAAAGGCATTTAAATTAGATGGCAGAGTGACTATGTCTTTGTTTAGACAACATGATCATCTATATTAAAAAACTCCTGGAATCTATAAAGAAGCCACTAGCACCAAAAAATTATAAAAGGTTCAGGATAAAATTTAATACAATAAATCTATTTTGTTTGTATATACCAGAAATAAACAACATAAATTGAAAAAAAAAATTACCATTGATAATCACACCAAAAATATAAAATACTTCAGGAAAAATCTGGCAAAATATTGGCAAGACCTGTACACTGAAAAGTTTATTTATTAAAGAAGCCTAATAAGTAGAGCAATGAACCTTGTTCAGGGATCAGAATACTCAACAGTGTTAGCAATTATCCTCAAATTAATCTGTATATTCAACATAATTCTAACCAAATATCCATCAGGCTTTCTTATGGAAACTAAAAAAATCATTCTAAAATTCATGTGGAAACTCAAAGGATTTAGAATAGCCAGAATAACTTTGAAGAACAATAAGTTTGAGAGTAAATCCTACCTGATTTCAAATCTTATTATAAATTTCAGTAATGAAAAGATTAAAGTATTGGTACAAAAGTAGGCAAATCAATGAAATACAGATTTTAAAACATATTTATAATATATGGACAAAATATTTTTGACAAAGGTACAAAAGTAATTAATTCAGTGGAGGAAAAAATTTAAGCAGAGGGTCCTAGAAAAATTGTAAATTCATATGCAAAAAAGTGAATCCCTATTTTACAACATACACAAAATTTAACTCAAGGTGGATAACAACCCTAAAATCTGATGCTAAAAACAAAAAAACAAAGAAGGATAAAATCTTTGTGAACATAGGTTAGGTTAAATATGAGACCAGATGCCCAATTTAAAAAGGAAAAATAATGATAAAATGGATATCATCAAAATTAATAACTTCTATTATTCAAAAGAATAATGAAGAATAAAAAGATAAGCTATGGACAAGAAGAAAATATTTGCAAATCATATCTGAAGGACTTGTATACAGAATATATAAAGAACTTTCAAAAATCAATAATTAGAAAACACACAACCCAATAAAAATTTGGCAAAATCTTTAAACAGACAATTCACCAAAGAAGATATGTGGATGGAAAATAAACAATGAAAAAATGTTAAGCATAATTAATCATTAGGGAAATAACACATTAAAATTGCAATGATACCACCACTGCATACCTATTAGAATGATTAAAGTTTGAAAGACTACTGACACTAATTGTTAGCAAGAATCTGAAAGAACTGGAACTCCCATGCACTGCTGATTGAAATGTGAAATGGTCATCACTTTGGAGACCAGTTTCATAGGTTCTTAAAATGTTAAACATACATCTACTATAATATCCAGCCATTTCACTACTAGGTATTTACCCAAGACGAAAAAGGGAATGTAACCATACGAAAACCTGTACACAAATATTCATGGAGCTTTATTTAGCAGAGCAAAAAAATAATAAACTGAAAGACCAGCACATGAATGGAATTGCAATTATTGTCACAAATAACATGGATGAATCTAAAGATTACTTTTGGTAAAAAAAAGAAAAAGAGGAGGAATGGATTAAAGATGGTGGATTAGGAAGGCAAGGTAGAAACCTCCTCCAAAAAGTACATAAAAGAGGAAAATACAGCAAATGAGGCTACACCTGAAAATGACTTGAAGACAGCAGAACAGACCACCTACACCTGAAGAAGAAAAGATCACTCAGAAAAGGGTGAGGTAGCAAAGACGAGACTGAGCAGGACCCAAGCCCTCCCTCCACTCCAGCCTACACTTTGGAGAAAGAGAAACAGAGGTGGTAGGAGTGCTGCACACCTCGTCCTGGAGATCTGCTTTAGGAGCACAAGCCCATATTACATTGGGTTCTGGTGATTAGCTGGGCTAGACACCAGGGATGGGTGGACACTGGGAGGCTGAGACTCTGGCCAGTGTGGGGGGCGGGCACACTCTACCAGTCCTGAGACACAAAGAAAAGGCAGCACATTGAAAGACTTGCCACAAGAGGGAGGGGGACCAGAGGGTTGAGGGTTGGACGGAACACTCTCCTCAGGGGAAAGAGCGGGTAGAAGATACCTCTCCAGTCCTTCCTCAGCCCAACACATTAGGAACTCTTGGGAGCCCCAGACGCTCCATCCCCCTTGCTGGAAACCACAACACCGAGGCTCCTCCCTGCAAGTAATGCTAGGAGCCAACCCACCTGGCCTGGTGGCAGACTTTGCTACCTGGCAGGCAGAGGGAGCTTCCCTGGTTCCCTCTACCTGGCAGGCAGAGGCAGCTTCCCTGGCTCCATTTCAGCCCAGCCACGGAGGATCCTGCAGGAGCCAGACCCAAGAGCTCCTTCCTCACGGCGGGTGTCCAAACCCAGTGCTACACATCCAGATAGGGCAGAGCCGCACATTGGTCTGGCCACCCCATTAAACCTGCAACCCCTCCATTGCTGCAGGCCAGGCAGAGGGTGGCCCTGCCCATAATAAGCTCAGCAGAGATTCCTGAGCTGATCATGAAGGTAGGCTGAGGCAAACTGCCTGCCCAGACTCAGACCACTACAGATGCTAGACAGACAGGCAGCCCCACCATGGCACACCATGGGGCTCCAGCAAAATAGAACCAGGCACTTGAGAATAAAGAATCTTGAGCTTCTGAGAAGAAAATAGCAGCAGACTCAGAGACTCCAAGAAGAGACTAGTGGTTACCAAAGGGGAGGGGTGTGGGAGGGTGGGTGTGGAGGGTGGGAGAAGGGGATTGAGGGGTATTGTGTTTAGTACACATGGTGTGGGGGATCAAGGGGAAAACAGTGTAGCACAGAGAAGGCAAATAGTGAATCTGTGGCATCTTACTACACTGATGGACAGTGACTGCATTGGGGTATGGGTGGGGACCTGATAATATGGGTAAATGTAGTAACCACATCATTTTTTCATGTGAAACCTTCATAAGAGTGTATATCAATAATACCTTAATTAAGAAAAAAAGGAATCTTGAGCTTCTGGGCACCACAGCACACCTTCTTCATAAACCTATTACTCTATATGCCAGAAAGCATAACAGAGACCCCTAATACAAAGGAAGAAACACTGAAACCCTGACAAAGTGAGTAGGCAGAGAAACATGATCTAAACAAAACTACAAGACACAACCCCAGAAAGATGGCTAAATGAAACAGAGATCACCAATCTTCTTGATAAAGATTTCAAAGTAAAAGTCATAAACATGCTCACAGATTTACAGAAAAGTATTCAAGATTACAGGAAGAACTTCAACAAAGAGATAGAAAACCAGAAGATGAAGAATATAGTATCTGAAATTAAACATACAATGGAGGGATTTAAAAGTAGATTAGCACATGTAGAGGAGATGGTAAATGAAATGGAAATTAGAGAACAGGAAACCAAAAAGCTAAGGAACAGAGAGTAAAAGAATCTCTAGGAATGAAAGAATGGTAAGAGAGCTATGTGACCAATCCAAATGAAACGATATTTGTATAATAAGGGCACCAGAAGGAGAAGAGAAACACAAAGGGATAGAAAGTCTCTTTAAGGAAACAATTGTTGAAAACTTCCTCAATCTGGGGAAGGAAATAGACACCCAGGTCATGGAAACACGGAAATCCTCTAACAAAAGGAACCCCAGCAAGACAACACCAAGCCATATAATAATTAAAATGGCAAAGATCAAGGATAAGGAGAGAGTATTAAAAGCAACCAGAGAGAAAAAAATGATTACTTATAAAGGACATCCCATCAGGCTATCAGCAGACTTCTCAACAGAAACTCTACAGGCTATAAGGGAGTAGCATGAAATGTTTAATGTACTGAAACAGAAGGACCTCCAACCAAGAATCCTCTACACAGCAAGATTATCACTTAAATTTGAAGCAGGTATTAAACAATTTCCAGATAAACAAAAGTTGAAGGAATTCACCACTACTAAGCCAGCCTTAGAGGATATGTTAAAGGTATTGATATAGATGGAGATGACTCTAAGGCTATATAGCTTTCACCAGTGAAAATAAATCCACAGTAAAGATAGTAGACCAACTAATTACCAAGCAAGTACAAAATTAAAACAAAAGAAGCAAAATCAACTATATACAAAATCAGTCAAGGGATACACAAATAGGGAAGATTATGACACTTAATATGAAAAATGTGGAGGAAGAAGAAAGAAAAAAAAATACCTTTAGATTGTGTTTGAAATACAGTAATATACAATTTAAGATAGACTATTATATAGTAAGGAAGCTATCCTTGAACATTTGGTAACCATACACAACTAAAGACTATAATAAATACACATACACACGCACACAAATACATAAATTAATAGATTTTAATAAATTAAATTATGTATTTAATAAAAATACATAAATAAAAAATACATTCACATCAATAGACAGATCAACCAAATAGAAAATAAAGAAACAGAGGCACTGAACAATGCATTAGATCAAATGGATTTAAGATAGCTACAGAACACTCCACCCAAAAGTAGCAAGATACACATATTTCTCAAGTGACATGGAACATTCTCCAGAATAGATTAAATACTAGGCCACAAGAAGAGCCTGAGTAAATTTTAAGATTGAAATTGTATCAAGCAGCTTCTCCGACCACAATGGTATGAAACTAGAAATAAATTATACAAAAACAAAAAAGCCTACAAACACATGGAGGCTAAACAATATGCTTCTAAATAATAATGAATCAATGAAGAAATTAAAATAGAAATGAAGCAATAGATGGAGATAAATGAAAACAAAAACACAACAGCCCAAAATCTGTGGAAGGCAACAAATGCAGCTCTAACCAGAAAGTACAGAGCAATAGAGGCTTACCTCAAGAAAGAACAATCCCAAATAAACAGTCTAGACTCACAATTAAAGAAACTAGAAAAAGAAGAACAAATGAAGCATAGAGTTAGTATAAAGAGGGACATGATAAATATCAGAGTAGAAATAAATAAAATAGAGAATAAAACAGTAGAAAAAATCAATGGAACCAGGAGCTTGTTCTTTGAAAAAATAAACAAAATAGATAAACCCTTAGCCAGACTTATCAAGAAAAAAAAGAGAATGTACACACATAAACAGAATCAGCAACAAAGAAGGAATAATCACAACGGACACTACAGAAATACAAAAAATTATTAGAGAATACTATGAAAATTATATGCCAATAAATTGGTCAACCTAGAAGAAATGAACAACTTCCTAGAAAAATACAACCTTCCAAGATTGACCCACAAAGAAACAGAAAATACAAACAGACCAATTACCAGCAATTAAATCAAATTGGTAATCAAAAACCTCTCCAAAAACAAAACTCCAGCTTCACAGCTGAATTCTACTAAACATTTAAAGAGGTCATATCCATCCTTCTAAAGTGAGTATTCCAAAAAGTAGAAGAGGAGGCAATACTTCTGAACTCATTCTATGAAGGCAGCATCACTCTAAAACAAAAACCAGACAGAGACACCACAAAAAAGGAAAATTACAGACCAATATCCCTGATGATATAGATATACAAATCCTCAACAAAATATCAGCAAACTGAATTCAAAAATACATCAAAAAGATCATCCATCATTACCAAGTAGGATTTATTGAGGGGATGCAAGGACAGTATAATATTCATAAATCTATCAATATCATACACCATATTAACAAATATAAGGATAAAAACCAAATGATCATCTCAATATATGCTGAAAAAGCATTTGACAAAATTCCACATCCATTCATGATGTTACCCATCAACAAAATGTATATAGAGGATATGTACCTCAACATGATTAAGGCCATATAGGGCAAACCCATAGCCAACAGTGTACTTAATAGGGAAAAGCCAAAGCTTTTTCTCGAAGATCAGGAACAAGACCAGGATGCCTGCTCTCACCACTTTTATTCAACATAGTACTGGAAGTTCTAGCCATGGCATGCAGACAACACAGAGATAAAGGCATCCAACTTGGTAAGGAAGACGTTAACTGTCACTATTTGCAGGTAACATGACATTGTACATAGAAAATCCTAAAGAACTTTGTACGCTGAAAACTACAAGACACTAATTAGAGAAATTAAAGATGCCACCAAAAAATGGAAATCTATGCCATGCTCATAAACAGGAAGCATTAATATTGTCAAAATGGCCATCCTGGAAAAGCAATTTATACTTAAATGAAATCCCTATCAAAATACCAACAGCATTATTCAGTGAACTAGAACAAGTGGTTCTAAAATTCATATGAAACCACAAAAGACCCGGAATAACCAAAGCAATCCTGAGAAAAAAGAACAAAATGGGGGGATTATGCTCCCTGACTTCAAGTTCTACTACAAAGCCTCAGTAATCAAAACAATTTGGTACTGGCACATGAACAGACCCATAGATAATGGAACAGAATTGAGAGCCTATATATAAACCCATGCATCTATGATCAATTAATACATGATAAAGAAGCCATAAATATACAATGGGGAAAGACAGCCTCTTCAATAACTTTTGTTGAGAAAAATGGACAGCTACATGCAAGAGACTGAAACTAGATTATTGTCTAACTTCATACACAAAAGTAAACTCAAAATGGGTAAAAGACCTGAATGTAAGCCATGAAACCATAAAACTCTTAGACGAAAACATAGGCAAAAATCTCTTGAATATAAGAATGAGCAACTTTTTCCTGGACATATCTCCTTGGGCAAGGGAAACAAAATTAAAAATGAACAAGTGGCACTACAACAAACTAAAAATAAAAAGCTCCTGTACAGCAAAGGACACCATCAGCAGGACAAAAAGGCATCCTACAGTATGGAAGAATATACTTGTAAATGACTATAACATCCAAAATATATATAGAACTCATATACCTCAACACCCAAAAAACAAATAACCCAATCAAGAAATGGGCAGAGGACCTCAATTGACATTTCTCCAAAGAAGAAATACAAATGGCCAACAAACACATGAAAAGTTGCTCCATATCACTAATCATCAGGGAAATGAAAATTAAAACCACAATGGATATCACCTAACACCCGTTAGGATGGCCACTATCCAAAAGACAAGTAACAACAAATGCTGGTGAGGATGTGGAGAAATAGAAACCCTCCTACACTGTTCGTGGGACTGCAAATTGGTGCAGCTGCTGTGGACAGCAGTATGGAGGTTCCCCAAAAGACAAAAATAGAAAAACCATTTGACCCAGTAATTCCACTCTTAGGAATATACCTAAAGAAAACAAAATCCCTGATTCAAAAAGATATATGCACCCCTATGTTTATTGCTGCACTGTTTGTGATAACCAAGATATGGAAGCAACCTAAGTGTTCATCAATAGATGAGTGGATAAAGAAGATGTGGTATATATACACAATGGAATATTATTGAGCTATAAAAAAAAAAGAAATCCTGCCATTTGCAACAACATAGATGGACCTAGAGGGTATTATGCTCAGTGAAACGAGCCAGGTGGATAAAGACAAATACCATACAATTTGACTTGTTCGTGGAATATAAAAACAAAGCAAAACAGAAGGAACAAAATAGCAGGAGTCTCAGAGACACTGAGAAGTGATTGGTGTTTACCAACGGAGGGGTTGGGATTAGTGCAGGCAGGGGTGGCGGAGGGGATAAAAGAGCACAATAATTTGCAATGACAATATAAATTGATCACAGGGACTATTGAACAATTTTGATATACATTTGAAACCAACATAAGATTGTTTATTAATCATACGTAAAAAAAATTTTTAAAGAAAAATACAAACAATAAAGACTCCATTTGTATAAAACTGAAAAAACAGCTAATTAATATATAGTGCAGAAGGCAAAGCAGTAGTTGCTTGGTGATGCAAAGAAAGAGGTCAAGACAAGTGGGAGGAAGGGACTACAAAGGGATATGGGGATATGTCTGGGGATTATGAATATGTTTAATATCCTGATTGCTGTATGGTTTAACAATGTATAAACAAATCCACACTTACCAAATTTTGCATTTTTAGTAGGTGTTTTATATTACATGTTAATTATACCTCAATAAACTGTTAAAAGAGAGATGGATCCCTCAATAATCCAAGAACATGTGATAGAAACTTTTCAAAGAGCTTTCACTCTTGATTACTATAAACAAATGTAAAAGGCCCACAATTTTCTCCAAGTCATCCATCCTTTATCGAAATACCTAGCACAGACAGCACAAAAACAGCTTAAAATGTGAAACTGAGGCTGAAGGTGCTCTGACACATGACAATGGACAGACTTTCTATTGGAATCTCTCTAATACTGAGTAAAATGAATAAAAGGTGCTTCTCCAACTAAAACAATGATATAACAGTTTCTGAAACACTCTACTTTTCAGTCTTTGATTATGTTGTCTCCTTAGCCTGGAATTCTTGACCGATTGTTTCTGCTCCATCTAAATGCATGTCACTGCTTCATAAAACATCTCAAAAGACATCTCTTCTATTAAACTACTCCTTGATGAATATAATCTTTTATTTCGGAAGGGGGCAAACTAAAGCCCTGGCATGATGCCTTTTTTTTTTGGTATCATTAATGCACAATTACATGAGCAACATTATGGTTACTAGACTCCCCCCCATTATCAAGTCCGCACCACATACTCCATTACAGTCACTGCCCATCAGTGTAGTACAATGCAATAGAAACAGTATTTGTCTTCACTGTTATACTGCCCCCACCCCCCTTCATTATATGTGCTAATAAAAATGCCCCCTTTTCCCCCTTATCCCTCCATTCCCACCCATCCTCCCAAGTCCCTTTCCCTTTGTTAACTGTTAGTCTATACTTGGGTTCTGTGCGTCTGCTGCTGTTTTGTTCCTTCAGTTTTTCTTTGTTCTTATGCTCCACAGAGGAGTGAAATCATTTGATACTCGTCTTTCTCTGCCTGGCTTATTTCACTGAGCATATACTCTCTAGATCCATCCATGTTGTTGCAAATGGTAGGATTTGTTTTCTTCTTATGGCTGAATAATATTCCATTGTGTATATGTACCACTTCTTTATTCATTCATCTACTAATGGACACTTGGGTTGCTTCCATTTCTTGGCTATTGTAAATAGTACTGCGATAAACAAAGGGGTGCATATGTCTTTTTTAAACTGGGCACCTTCATTCTTAGGGTAATTTCCTAGGAGTAGAATTTCTGAGTCAAATGGTATTTCTATTTTGAGTTTTTTGGGGAACCCCCATACTGCTTTCCACAATGGTTGAACTAATTTAGACTCCCACCAGCAGTGTAGGAGGGTTCCCCTTTCTTCACATCCTTGCCAACATTTGTTGTTGTTTGTCATTTGGATGGTAGCCATCCTTACTGGTGTGAGGTGATACCTCACTGTGATTTTAAATTGTATTTCTCTTATGATTAGCGATGAGGAGTGCCTTTTCATGTGCCTGTTGACCATCTGAATGTCTTCTTTGGAGAACTGTCTGTTTAGATCCTATGCCCATTTTTTAATTGGATTATTTGCTTTTGTTTGTTGAGGTGTGTGAGCTGTTTATATATATATAGGAAGTCAACCCCTATTACATATGTCATTTATGAATATATTCTCCCATACTGTAGAGTGCCTTTTTGTTCTACTGATGGTGTCCTTTGCTGTACAGAAGCTATTTAGTTTGATATAGTCCCACTTGTTCATTTTTGCTTTTATTCCCCTTGCCCAGGGAGATATGTTCATGAAGAAGTTGCTCATGTTTATGTTCAAGAGATTTTTGTCTATGTAATTTTCTAAGAGTTTTATGGTTTCTTGACTTACATTCAGGTCTTTGATCATTTTGAGTTTACTTTTGTGTATGGAGTTGGACAACAATCCAGTTTCATTCTCTTACATGTAGCTCTCCAGTTTTGCCAACAACAGCTGTTGAAGAGGCTTTCATTTCCCCATTGTATATCCATGGCTCCTTTATCGTATATGAATTGACCATATATGCTTGGGTTAATATCTGGACTCTCTATTCTGTTCCACTGGTCTATGGGTCTGTTCTTGTGCCAGTACCAAATTGTCTTGATTACTGAGGCTTTGTAGTAGAGCTTGAAGTTGGGAAGCGAGATACCCCTGCTTTATTTTTCCTTCTTAGGGTTGCTTTAGCTCTTCAGGGTCTTTTGTGGTTCCACATGAATTTTAGAACTATTTGTCCCAGTTCGTTAAGGAATGCCATTGGTATTTTGATAGGAATTGCATTCAATCTGTAGATTGCTTTAGGCAGGATGGCCATTTTGACAATATTAATTCTTCCTACCCAATACCATATGATGAATATCCATTTATTATTGTCCTCTTTAATTTCTCTTAAGAGATTCTTGTAATTTTCAGGGTATAGGTTTTTCACTTCCTTGGTTAGGTTTATTCCTAGGTATTTTATTCTTTTTGATGCAATTGTGAATGGAATTGCTTTCCTGATTTCTCTTTCTGCTAGTTCATTGCTAGTGTATAGGAATGCCACAGATTTGTTTATTAATTTTGTATCCTGCAACTTTGCTGAATTCAAATATTAGTTCTAGTAGTTTGAGAGTTGATTATTTAGGGTTTTTTAATGTACAATATCATGTCATCTGCAAACGACAGTTCGACTTTTTCCTTACCAATCTGGATGCCTTTTATTTTTTTGTGTTATCTGATTGCTGTGGCTAGGACCTCCAATACTATGTTGAACAAAAGTGGGGAGAGGTGGGCATCCTTGTCTTGTTCCCGATCTTAGGGGATAAGCTTTCAGCTTCTCGCTGTCAAGTGTAACGTTAGCTGTGGGTTTTTCATATATGGCCTTTATTATGTTGAGGTACTTGCCCTCTATACACATTTTCTTGAGAGTTTTTATCATGAATGGATGTTGATTTTTGTCCAATGCTTTTTCAGCATCTATGGGGATGATCATGTGGTTTTTGTCCTTCTTTTTGTTGATGTGGTGGATGATGATGATGGATTTTCAAATGTTGTACCATCCTTGCATCCCTGAGGTGAATCCCACTTGATCTTGATGTATTTTGAATTAGGTTTGCTAAAATTTTCTTGAGTATTTTTGCATGTATGTGCATCAGGGATATTGGTCTGTTGTTTTCTTTTTTTGTGGCGTCTCTGCCTGATTTTGCTATTAGAGTGATTCTAGCTTCATAGAATGAGTTTGGGAGTATTGCTCCAATTCTATTTTTTGGAAAACTTTAAGGAGAATGGGTATTATCTCTTCTCTAAATGTCTGATGAAATTCAGGGGTGAATCAATCTGGTCCAGGGGTTTTGCTCTTGGGAAGTTTTTTGATTACTGATTCAATATCATTGGTGGTAATTGGTCTGTTTAGATTTTCTGTTTCTTCCTTGGTCAGTATTGGAAGGTTATATTTTTCTAGAAAGTTGTCCATTCTTTCTAGGTTACCCAGTTTGCTACCATATAGATTTTCATAGTATTCTCTAATAATTCTTTGTATTTCTGTAGTTTCCATCATGATTTTTCCTTTCTAATTTCTGATTCTGTTTATCTGTGTAGATTTTCCTTTTCTCTGAAAAAGTCTGGCTAGGAGTTTATCTATTTTGTTTATTTTCTCAAAGAACCAGCTCTTGGTTTCATTAATTTTTTCTATTGTTTTATTCTTCTCAATTTTATTTATTTCTTCCTTGATCTTTATTATGTCCCTCCTTCTCCTGACTTTGGTCCTTATTTATCCTTCATTTTCCAGTTTCAATAATTGTCAATTTAGACTGCTCATTTGGGATTGTCCTTCTTCCTTTAAATAGCCCTGGATTGCTATATACTTTCCTCTTAGAACTGTGTTCACTGGGTCCCACAGAACCTGGGGTGTTGTGCTGTTGTTTTCATTTGTCTCCATATATTGCTTCATCTCTGTTTTAATTTGGTCATTGATCCATTGATTATTTAGGAGCATGTTGTTAAGCCTCCATGTGTTTGTGAGCCTTTTTGTTTTCTTTGTACAATTTACTTCTAGTTTTATACCTTTGTGATCAGAGAAGTTGGTTGGTACAATTTCAATGTTTTTGAATTTACTGAGGCTCTTTTTGTGTCCTAGTATGTGGTCTATGCTGGAAAACGTTCCATGTGCACTTGAGAAGAATGTGTATCCTGCTGATTTTGGGGGTAGAGTTCTGTAGATGTCTGTTAGGTCCATCTGTTCTAGTGGGTTGTTCAGTGCCTCTGTGTCTTTACTTATCTTCTGTCTGGTTGATCTGTCCTTTGGAGTGAGTGGTGTATTGAAGTCTCCGAAAATGAATGCATTGTATTCTATTTCCTCTTTTAATTCTGTTAGTATTTGTTTCACATATGTAGCTGCACCTGTGTTGGGTGCACAGATATTTATAAGGGTTATGTCCTCTTGTTGGACTAACCCCTTTATCATTATGTAATTTCCTTCTTTATCTCTTGTTACTTTCTTTGTTTTGAAGTCTTTTTTGTCTGATACAAGTACTGCAACACCTGCTTTTTTCTCCCTATTATTTGCATAAAATATCTTTTTCCATCCCTTCACTTTTAGTCTGTGTATGTCTTTGGGTTTGAGGTGAGGCTCTTGTAGGCAGCATATAGATGGGTCTTGGTATTTTATCCATAACATTACTCTGTGTCTTTTGTTTGGTGCACTCAGTCCATTCACACTTAGGGTGATTTTCAATAGCTTTGTACTTATTGCCATTGCAGGCTTTGGATTTGTGGATACCAAAGGTTCAAGGATAGCTTCTTTACTATCTAACTGTCTAGCATAACTCACCTACTATGCTATTATAAACACAGTCTAATGATTCTTTATTTCTCTCCCTTGTTTTTCTTCCTCCTTCACTCTTTATATGTTAGGTGTTTTATTCTGTACTCTTTTGTGTTTCCCTGACTGATTTTGTGGATAGCTGATTTTATTTTGCATTTAGTTAGTATTTGGTTGGTCTACTTTCTTTTCTGTGGTTTTATTTTCTCTGGTTACATCTATTTAGCCTTAGGATCACTTCCATCTAGGGCAGTCCGTTTAAAATGCACTGTAGAGATGGTTTGTGGGAGGTAAATGCCCCTCAACTTCTGCTTATCTGGGAATTGTTTAATCCCTCCTTCAAATTTAAGTGATAATCTTGCTGGATACAGTCGTCTTGTTTCGAGGCCCTTCTGTTTCATTGCATTGAATATATCATGCCATTCTCTTCTGGCCTGTAAGGTTTCTGCTGAGAAGTCTGATGATAGCCCAATGGGTTTCCCTTTGTAGGTGATCTTTTTTCTCTGTCTGGATGCTTTTAATACTCTGTCCTTGTCTTTGATCTTTGCCATTTTAATTATTATATGTCTTGGTGTTGTCCTCTGAAGGGAAAAGAGCCAGAATAGAAGCTTTCATAACTTTCTTACATGATGCCTAAACCCCTCACAGCGTACAGGTTTGGCTGAGTGCTGTGCGGATGCCCAGATGGCCCCCCCTGCACAGGCTCCTCCAGGCGCCAACGGAACACCCCGCCCCTAAGGCCAAGAGGAGCAAAAACATCTGCATTTTTTAGAAAGCCAATCAGTCCCTTCACTCCAACCTGTATTCTGCCCTTGACCTTAGTGCGGTTACCCATTCACTCTACCATTGGCTGCTTTACACCCCTCTCTCCAACCCTCTTCCTAGTTCCCCTAAGCCATATATGTCCTTACACTTCCTCAATAAATCAGACCTGCACCACGCTGCCTTGTCTCCTGCGTCTGCTTTCCGGGGATGCAGCATCACTCATCATCAGACAGACTGACTGGGCACAGAACCATCCTTCCAACAACTGGCGCCCAAACAGGGACCCAGCGACTGTCTGCAGGCTGCGAGTGGGTGAGTGACTGCACAAGCATGGGGAATATTCCTCCTCATAATAAAGACCCACAGATAGGGTCATCATAGCCCTCCTGCACAGCCGTCATGTTAAAGTAAGCTCTCAAACGGCTGATACAGTGTGGGAAGAGGTTAAAGATATAGCCCCTTGGGTCATGGCCGGCTCCCTGTGGGATCCAGACACTTGGGACTGAGTGCTGGCTCGTGCCCGCCATGCTGAGAAGAACGGGCGTGCTCTCTCAGCCTCTTTCTACCCAGTCATTACAGGCCTGAGGTACTGCCTGGCCAGCTCCCCGCCACCTCAGGCATCTGCCCTGCATGCCATGGCTGCAGACGCAGAGCCTAGACCCACAGAATCCCACAAACCTATAGAAACACTAGAAATATCAGACAAACCAACAGAGAGACCTAGCAGAGGAAGTAGAGAAAGTGAAAGTAACAGATAAAGAAGACACCACTGAGGCAAAAAACCCAGAAGCTTCACGAGCAACAATCGCTCCCTCTCAGGAGAAGGTTGAGGCAGCGGCTAGGGCTCCGCCTCAGCCACCACCATGGTCTCCACACCCTCTGCCACCTCCTGACCCCCTGCTTACCTGGCATGGGCAGGTGACATGTCAAGAGAGAGACCAAAGGTACAATGTGTTTTGTAACCCCTCCCTGTCAGGAGCAACAGGCTATCACACCCCATATTTGCCCTCATCACTAACATCAGCTGCCCCTACTCCATACGGGGCTTATCCCACCGCTTTCTTTAACCCGGCCTTCCCCGGCCCCGGTACAGCCGACGGCCCCACTAGACTCCTCCTCTCCCGAGCAGCAGCCACCACGCCTATGAGTCACCACGAGGCATACCCGGTGAATAATCCTACACTGGTGAGACCCCTCCCTGGTATCCTCACTCCTTGGACACCATGAAACAACTTAAAAAGGCAATGGAAGATGGGGGGCTCCACAGGCCCTTTTCCCAGCAAATGCTAGATACAGTCAGCATAGATATTAATACCCCTATTGACTGGAAGCAGATTCTGCGAGCAGCCCTCCCTGGGGGGGATTTCCTATTGTGGAGAGCTGCCTTCTATGATGAGGCTGAGCAACAGGCCAACCGCAACAACCAAGCAGGAGTGCTAATAGTAGCGGACATGATAAAAGGGGAAGGGCAGTGGGGAGGCCCAGCCCAGCAAGCACAAGGTCCCCCTCAATATTTCGATCAAGTACACCTCTGCGCACTACACGCCATAAAAAGGCTGCTGCAAAGGGCAGCAGATGTGTCCCTAGCTAAGATTAGACAAAAGGCTGGTGAGGACTTCGCCTCCTTCCTCTACCGCCTTCAGCAGGCAGTAGAACGGAGAGTCACACATGTAGCAGCAGCTGAGGCCCTGGTAAGATAATTAGCCCGGGAAGGTTGTACCTCTGAGTGTAGAGCAGCAATAGCCCCTGTTAAATTTAAGGACATAGAAGACTGGATATCAGCTTGTCAGGACATAGGCACTAGTGTCCATCAAGCGGCAGCGCCGGCCGAGGCCCTAGCAGCCCAAACCCCATAACCAATAGTGATGCCAGGGACTCCAAGCCCAATAAGCTCTGATGCCCCATGTTGGGTATGCAGAGGAAAAGAACATTGGTCAAGAGAGTGCCCCAACAAAAAGGGACAAAAGCCCCTCCCATCGTCCTGTCCTAAATGCCATAAAGGGTTTCACTGGGCAAAGGATTGTAGATACAAATTGAATAGCCAAGGCCACACCATGCCTAAACAGCCACCAAAAGAACGGTTGTACCAGAAACAGCCCATACCCAACGCCCCAATTGTGTTTACCGATGCCAACAAATAACACCTGGGGCTCATCATCCACATACCAGCAAAGAAAAAAACCTCTGACTGAAATAGTCAATAACTTCTCAGTTCAAGTGGGAGAACTCTTAGCTATTCTGTCGGCTTTTAATATTTTAACTGACCTCCCACTGAATATATTCAGTGATAGCAAATAAGCAATTCAGACTATTGCAGCACTCCCCTTCTCAGCCTTTAGACCTTCTAACTCACCCCTAGACCAAATATTATTGTCCCTACAACGACACCTAGAGGCAAGACAGTTCCCCTACTATATCCAACACCTGCGAGCCCATTCAAATTTGCCAGGCCCACTAGCCCAAGGCAATGATACCATAGATAGGCTCATGGCTGTTGCTCATCCAATCCAACAAGTGAGAGAGCTCCACACCAAATTCCATCTCAATGCACAATCTCTTCACAATATACTCCCATCATTACCTATTACAACATATAAACACCTCATAAGAGATTGCACAAGATGTGCACCCCTCCTCCCCTTCGGACCGCTTGCCCCCATGGGGACCAACCCTCATGGGCTTAAACCAAACTCCTTGTGGCAAATGGATGTCACCCACATACCCCACTTCAGCCGCTCAAAGTATTGCCATACAATATTTGATACCTATTCCCAATATATGCAGTAGCAAAAACCAGAGAAAATTCGGCTGCAACAATCAGCCGTTTAAAGCAAGCCATGCTCTGCATGGGAGTGCCCTGGGCCCTGAAAACAGATAATGGCCCAGCATATACAAGCAACACTTTTAAAACATTTTAGCAAGCAAATATAACACATCATAAGGACATCCCATATAACCCACAGGGACAGGCTATCATAGAACCAACGGCACACTGCAGCAGACATTAAAAAAAGGGAGTGGAAATGAGGACATTCCTACCTCAAGAAGCAGTCACAGCAGTGCTCTTCACCCTCAGTTTTTTTACATTTGATAACCAAGGGCTAACCCCCAGCTTATAAGCACTGGGGTTGCATGCAGCAACCCACGCCAGCACCACTGGTATTCTGGAAGGACCCTCTCACGCAACAGTGAAGGGATCCCACCCACTACCCACAAGAGGGTGAGGATATGCTTGTGTTTTCCCAGAGACTGAGAGTAAACCCATCTGGATACCAGTGCGCAATGTCAAGCCAGCCACCTCAAGTCACAACTAGTCACAGACGCCCCAGACGCAGGATGCCCCTGCACCGTCAGATGGTGCGCCTGAGCCTTAACAGCATTCCACTGAGAGGTGTCACCTGGAATGACATCGACCACCTTGTGCGCTCTGCCATGAAAGCAGCTGCTCCAGGAACCCCCCTAACCCCCTCCAACCTCTTTTTACTGATATGTGCTACCTTAATGGCTAATACACAGGTAACCACAGCAGAAGAGCAAGAAGGCAATGCATTCGGGGCTCTCTTTTGCCACCCCCCACTGCTTGTCCCAGTCTCCTAGAATAGCACCCTGCCCCAGCTATATAGTTCAAACTCATCCACTAGACTCCCAACAGCAATCAACAGTAAATCTGTTCCATGGAATGGCACCCTCTTCAATACCAAAGAGGGAGTATCCTTTTGTTTTAACCTAAATGAGATGGCCAAAGCCCAGAACTTAAGTTCTGGGAACATTAAACTCAGCCACGGGGCCCCTGCCTTGCAACCCTCATGATGTTACACTAATGTGGAGTGCCCTCACCTCTGCCTTTGCCGGATGAACGGCTCTCTTCCCTTCAGTGGATCCCAAGCCCCCAATCCCCATTCGTGGTCTCGACCAGACCTCCAAACCTGTGAGAGTGACCCCCCTCTTTTCAACCCAAGCCCCCCCATTCCCTCCTGGATCCCCTGTACACCCCATACCCCCCTCACACTTACCAATCACTCAGTATTGTGGGATGAAGAAATATCATGTACCATCTTTCGTAACTGGGAAGCCTGCGTAACAGGGAACAATTCCTCCTCTCTTGGTATTGGGGACCAGTTGCCCAACATCACCTCCCCTATACCAGGATCGACCCCCTACTCCTACCCCATCCCTGAATCTTACTCTTCTCCATGCCAGCGCGTGTGTTAAACCACCCTTCTTCTTCCTAGCTACAAACTCCACTGATACTACCCTCAACTGCACTGGCTCCACCTGCACTCCTAAGTACCCGCTGGAATGGCACTGTCTCCAAAAGAGCTATCCTAACTCGCCTCCTGCCTTTTCTCTGGCTCCGCACTAACAGCCCTGACTGGACAGGACCTCTCACCTTCGAGTAAGACTCCTCCTCAGCTCTTCTAATCAGAAGTCGCCGCGACCTAGGGCTCTCAGCAATAGTAGCCATTATTATCTCTCTAGTAGCTGCAGTTGCTGCCTCTACTGTGGTCACTGCGAGCCTCCTACAAGCAGATGTAACAGCTACTGCTGTGGAGGGCCTAGCCAAAACCATAGCAACTACCTTATCCACTCAGTTCCTCGTTAATGAACAATTCTTTATAGCCGTCCAGAACCTCCAACAACAAATTGACATCCTAACTGCTGATGTTGATGTCCTTTAGTCCACCCACCGTGTCCCCTGAGACAGTTGTTACCCCTCCTATTGTCTCACTCCCTACTCAGTCCCTCATAACTGCACGGAGCTTTGCCGAAACCTTTCAAGCATTATCCTTGGTCCCTGGTCCTCCCGCTCCATGCTTCTCATGAAACAGTTAATGACTGATATTACCCATATCAACGCCACCCATGTTGACCGCATCTCCCCATCGCAGCTTCCTTCTTTCCTCTCAGAGATTCGGGACAAAGCTCTCTCTTGGCTATCCCCCTCCTCACTTCTCTTATATGCCCTAGTAGCTGCTGCCTGTCTCATTGCCTACTGCGCCTTCTCAAAAACCTGAACTTTACTTCAGCGTCACAAGACCAAAGAAGCCCTCCTAGCAGATATCGTCCTCGCTCAATATAGTAAAGAAAGGGGAGATGAAGGGAAAAGAGCCAGAATAGAAGCTTTCATAACTTTCTTACGTGATGCCTAAACCCCTCCCAGCGTACAGGTTTGGCTGAGTGCTGTGCAGACGCCCAGATGCTGGCCCCGCTGCACAGGCCCCTCCAGGCGCCAACGGAACACCCCGCCCCTAAGGCCAAGAGGAGCAAAAACATCCGCATTCTTTAGAAAGCCAATCAGTCCCTTCACTCCAACCTATATTCTGCCCTTGACTATAGTGCGGTTACCCATTCACTATACCACTGGCTGCTTTACGCCCCTTCTCTCCACCCCCCTTCCTAGTTCCCCTAAGCCATATATGTCCTTACACTTCCTCAATAAATCAGACTTGCACCACGCTGCCTTGTCTCCTGTGTCTGCTTTCCGGGGACGCAGCATCACTCATCATCAGACAGACTGACTGGGCACAGAACCATCCTCCAACAGTCCTCCTTGCGTTTTGTGCTGGGAGATCTGTGGACTTCCATGGTCTGAGAGAATATTTTCTTCCCCAGACTGGCGAAGGTTTTAGCAATTATTTTTTCAAAGACACTTTCTGTCCCTTTTTCTCTCTTCTTCTTCTTCTGGTAACCCTATAATGTGAATATTGTTCTGTTTGGATTGGTCACACAGTTCTCTTAATATTCTTTCATTCCTAGAGATCCTTTCATCTATCTCTGCCTCAGCTTCTCTGTATTCCTGTTCTGATTTCTATTCCATTAACAGTCTCTTGCACTTCATCCAGTCTACTCTTAAGTCCTTCCATTGTTTGTTTCATTTACGTTATCTCCCTCCAGAATTCATCCCTTAGCTCTTGCATATTCCTCTGTAGCTCCATCAGTATGCTTATGACTTTTATTTTGAATTCTTTTTCAGGAAGATTGGTGATTTTGGTATCACCAGGCCCTCTCTCTAGTGTTTGAGGTATTTGGGACTGTAGAAGGTTCTTCTCCCTTTTCATGGTGATGGAAGTGATTGTTGGCGAGTGGCACATGTCAGCTGGGAGAACAATGTCCCTTCCTGCTTGCTGGTTGCCTTGCCCATCTCTGCTGCCTGTGGCAGTCAACCGCACACAAGGGGCAGCCTATGGGTTAATTCCCTGAGCTGCCGTGGGCAGGGCGGCCCTCTGGATGGCCTAGGGCACTGGCGGGGGTTGCAGGCAAGTGATGTGTTTTCTCCCACAAGAATGGCGCCCCTTTGTGCTTTCTGGACTCTGCAAAGGTCTCCACTGCCTATGCCGAACAACCACACAGATGCAGCCTCTGGGTTGATCCCCTTAGCTGCCATGGGTGGGGCGGACCTCAGGATGGCCTGGGGCACTGGCGGTGGTTGCAGGCGAGCAGTGCGTGTTTGCCGCAAGATCAGAGCCCCTATGTGCTTTGTGGACTCCTCCCCGGTTTCCTTTGCCTGTGCCAGTCAACCGGGTGCAGGGGGCACCCTCTGGGTTAAACCCCTGAGCTGCCATAGGCAGGGTGGCCCTCGGGATGTCCTAGGGCACTGGCAGTCATTGCAGGCAATCAGAGCCTGTTTGCCATCAGAAAGAACCCTATGTGCTTCGCAGAATCTGCACCAGTTTCCTCCACCTGTGCTGGTCAGGCAGGTGCAGGGTGCAGCCTCTGGGTTAATCCTCTGAGCTGCCATGGGCAGGGAGGCCCTGGGGATGGCCTAGGGCACTGGCCATGTTTGCAGGCGATCAGCACATGTTCGCCACGAGAACAGAGCCTCTACATGCTTTGCCTACTCCGTGCCAGTTTCCTCTGCCTGTGCTGGCCAACTGGGTGCAGGGGGCAGCCTCTGGGGTAATCCCCTGAGCTTCTGTGGGCAGGGGAGCCCTCGGGATAGCCTAGGTCACTGGCGGTGGTTGAAGGCGATCAGCATGTGTTTGCCAGGAGAACAGAGCCCCTACATTCTTCCTAGACTCCTCTGCCTGTGCCAGTCGGCCACTTGCAGGGGGCAGCCGCTGGGTTAATCCCCGGGGCTGCCATGGGTGGGGCTACCCTCAGGATGGCCTAAGGTACTGGAAGTGGTTGCAGGCAAGCACCATGTGTTTGCCACGAAAGTAAAGCCCCTTTGTGCCTTCTGGACTGTGCCAGTCTCCGCTGTCTGTGTCAGTTGACTGCGGGCAGGGGGCAGCCTCTTGGTCTGGCCTGGTTAGCCACGCACTGGGAGAAGCCTCTGTGTGGTTGCTGTGGGTGAGGCTGCTCCACAGTTGCTCCACAGCAATGGCAGGTCAGCCAGTTTGCTTGCAGTGCCAGAGGGGGGAAAATGAACAGCAGGCTGCTTATTGCCATGAGGGGCTTTGGAGCTGTGTTTTCACCCAGGGGGTTAGGGCGCCTGAAGTTCCTTAAAGTTCCCATCCTGCTGGGCTCAGTGTGCCAGGACGATTTTGTCCACCTGTTAAACCCTTGTCCCTTTAAGACTTTTAAAGCACCCGCTTTTCTTTTGTCCCAGGGCATCCAACTGTGGGAACTTGTTCACAGTCTTCATCTCGGATTTTGCTTTTCCGTTCCTCTAATATCCAATACACCATACAATGTGTGTCTGTGCTCCCAGTGCAGATTAATAGAGCTGGTTATTTAGCAGTCCTGTGCTTCCACTCCCTCCCCACTCTGATTCTTTTCCTCCCGCCTGTGAGCTGGGATCAGGGGAGTGCTCGGGTCCTGCTGGGTCATGGCTTTGTATCTTACCCTTTCTGTGAGATGTTGAGTTCTCACAGATGAAGATGTAGCCTGGCTGGTGTACTGTATCTTCTGGTCACTCTTTTAGGAATAGTTGTATTTGCTATATTTTCAAAATATATATGGTTTTGGGAGGAGATTTCTGCAACCCTACTCATGCCACCATCTTGAGAAATCCCTGCTGCCTGTTTTTTAAGTAAAGTTTTACTGGAACACAGCCATACCTATCCATTTAGGTATTATCTATGGCTGTTTTATGGTACCATGGTAGAGCTGCATAGTTATCACAAAGACTGTATGGCTCACAAAACTACATATTTACTATCTGGCCATTTATAGATGAAGTCTCCCAATCCCCACTTTATTCCTTTTAATCCCCTCACTTCATGTTTCTCTTAAGCAACATGTGTTATCTTCTTAAATTATAAGATCCTTAAGGGCAAGGACTCAACTTTATAAGCACTACACTTATTTAATACTCAGTAAACATCTGTTAAATCATATTAAGTATGATTTATGAATGCAAGACAGTTAATAGCAACACTAACTAGGATGAACTCCATAATTGTGAAATAAGAGCACTGCTTTCATCAGGTTAGACTATGATACTGCAATAACCTTTGCCTGTAGCTCAAAAATGTTACAGCTGCATGAGGCTTTAGAACTCATCAGATTCAACATATTCCTTTTTAGATGAAAAACTGAGGGCCAAAGAATTTAAGTGATTAGGCAAAAATAAAACACATGGCTAGTGTGAGAACAAAACTTAAAGTCGCACATGCTAGAGATAACAAAACCACACAGGTCCATGGGTAGGCTTCAAAAGACATGCTAATCCCTCAAATTGTACATCATACAAAATTGTGTATATATGTACATAAACATTTCTTGAGAAGGGTTTTATATGCTTACCAGAGTCAAAAGGAGTTCTTAATCCCCAAATGATCAAGATAAAATAAAGCTGAGGGAAAGATACTCTTGGAGAATCACTGATTATATCACACAGTAAGTAGCAAAGCCATGACGGGCCCACAGATTTAATTATTATGCCTATGTTCTTCATTACACCCAAGGCAGAAGCAATATGTATTTTGCCAGTATAAAGAACCACTGTGAAAGTTCTTCAAGCAATCTAGGCATCCCTCTTTATTTTCTCCTAAGGATCCTTTAGTATATAAGTACTTCTGCAGTACTGATCAAACCAATCAAACCAAGATAGGGGAAGTTAAGGGGAAATAGTTAATGTGAAGGGGAAAAAGTTGTGTATTTCTTACTTTAAGTAATATTCCAAGGAGGTTATGTGGTATGGGTGAAAAAAACAATCTAGTGATAGATGTCAAATAATTTATTAGTGATACTTCTCATTCTATTTTCTCTCTTTCCAAAGAGAAAATTCTCCAAAAAAATGATTCAATGAGATTGATGAAGCAATAAAAGTATATACTCAGTGTGACTTAAAACTTCTATAGATAATACTGGGTGATTCTTTCGTGCAATCTAAATCCTAATGTGCACTGCCTCCAAAGAGTAACATTACTATTGCCAAACTTACCAGATCACACTTAAAATGGAACTAGAAAATCTGTGAAGATTCACTAATTAAAATAAAAACAAACAGAAAAAGGGAAAACACCTAAAGTTCTAGTGAAAGAAAATTACTAGAATGAAAGAATTGGCTAAAAAGATTAAAACAATATAAATATACAACAATTTCATTCATAGTACTCAAAAAGTAAAAAATAGAAAAAACATTAAAGTATAAAAACTATAAAAGTATATTAAAAATTAAAAAGTATAAAAATTCTAAAATAGGAAAACAAGACTATTTTCATCAAGAATAGTTACAGAACCCTTATGAAAATAAATAATAAAATCTTATTAGAGGATATAAACACATTCCAAAAATGAAAAGATATTTAATACTTTTTCATAAAAATTCTGCTTATAAAAGAAGTCAAGTCTCTCAATGTTACTAAATATATTTAATGAAATCACAATTAGAATCCCAATTTTTGTCCTTAATCAGATAAAATTATCTTAAATTTATATGGAAGATTAGATAAAATTTGAAGAAGAAAAAAATTGCTGATAGATACATGCACATATCAGAATTTACTAAAAAAGCTTCTGTTAGCAAATGATGGAATCAACATACAAACAAACAGCAGCATATCATATGATCATTATCAGAAAGATAATTTCACCAATAATGAGACCAGTGGGGAGAAAAGAATGAATGGTTTAATAAATGGTACTGAAATACTACATGTACATTTGGAAAAAAAGAAAATTAGATGTTTATTTTACATATCTTTAAAAATTTAGGATTAAAGACTTGAATATAAAAGAATAAAACAACAAAATCCTGTAAGAAAAATACAGCATATTGTATTGTATAATGTAGAGTTTTGCAAGACATTCATGATCAAGAGGGATTATATTATAAAATTATAAAAGAAAACAGGCATATTTGATTATAAAAAGCTTTCAAACTTGAATGGCAAAAAAATAACATAAAACCAACAAACAATAAATTTGGGGAGTATATTAAATAGTAATTAAATTATATGATATAAAAGAGTTCTTAAAACTTGATAAAGCAGATGTAAACAACCCAACAGAAAAATGGGCAAGTAAATGGCAATTTACATAAAAGAAAACTCAAATTTGGGTAGAGAAAAACATTTACCAGAAACTCAAACTCAGAGATTTGTAAATGAAAGTAACAGTGAATTATAACTTCACACCTGTCAGACTGACAAATACTTAAAAGAGAAGAGATACAGCTATTATTAGTGTAGATGAGCCCAAAAGTGTATTCTCATACATTACTTGGATAAATGGTATAAAAAGACTGTATTTAAAACAAAAACTCGTATTTATTTTAAAAATCTATTTACATATATATATATATTAAAATGTTTATTGGCAATTCAATACCAATTACCAATTAAATGAATACTACCACTGAATATCTTTTCAACTGACTTGTTAATATATTTACTGAGGTTGTCACTTAATACATATTACTGAACACTGTATTTTTGTAGAATTATAGGATGAAAAGATCCCAAATTACATCTGATTTCTAAAACTGACTCATTTTTAACCATAGTTTGAACAACTGATATTGTAGACATTATGTTTCCATAATAAACTATGGATAGTTTAAATGACAAACTGAACAGAGACTAGGTTATTTGTGTAACTGTACAATACATATAATAGTTCTATTTTCCAAATGCTTAAATTCTCAGAAACATTGTTAAGAGATTGTCACTAGGGGGAAGTCTTGTTTCCCAGAGGCTAAATTTAAATGACCATAAATCTTACAATTGCACATTTCTATAAATAAAAATATATCAGAAGACACAATGTAAAACAAAAAATTTCTCCTTCTAAATCAGTCATAAGTTTCTGAACACACAAACCAATCGATATTTATAAAAAACATTGTTAAAGGTAATTTTCAGTTTTGCATCATAAATATCCACATATAAAATGGAAAATAATAAGCCATATTTTTTCTTTAAACAACCAATAATTGAGGTAAATGGCCATTTTTCTTTTCAGCTAAGTGGAGTTTCTCCATTAATCTGTGGAACCCCTTTACTTTTTCACCATCTTCACAATAAGTTATTCTTTAACTCTTCCCATGGATAATGCTCATGGAAAACAGTGAAAGAATAATACTTGCATAGTACCTTAAGACCATTATTCACCTACTCTATGATGTATATAAACCAAGAATGCTAAGTCTCTTCAGCTCATTACTTTGGAGTTTTAATCCCTCCCCAGAGGAAATCTGTGTCTGGGTAATTTTTGCTTTAGGGCACTTGCATATTTGTTCCTGATAATAGGAACTGAACAGCTAAACTACAGCATGCAAATTCCTGCTCTGGAAGAATGTTTTTTAATGCTATAACTGTTATTATTTCAAAAACAAATTGAACAAGGGAGTTCTGTAGAAAGCCAATTAACCAATTTAGGCAGCAACTTAATGCAAATCACTGCCCCTTACTTTCACCCAACATGATGTTTTGTGATTCTAAGATGTCAATCTCTAAGTGTACATCTATAGCAAGTGATTGTTTAAAAGGGACTCAAGTTGCCTACACAAGCATTCCACTGGGATGCATACGTTTAGTATGAGTTTTGATTAATTTTTACTTCCCACCTCTGCCATGTTTTTTTCCTTCAATGTTCTAGTATAAAAAAAAAAATTGGAAAGATGTGTGGAAAGGGCACAGAGCTAAGAATCATCAGAATGAGATTCTAATCCCAGCTCTGTATCAAAGAAACTATGTTTGTTCCAAACTCCAGTTACATGACAGACTAGCCATAAGGAAGACTAGCTCATAAATTCAAGACTTCATGCACATTTAAACAAAGTTAATGTGTATGGGTAATTTTCCTGTTTGTTTTGGTCTTTAATTTTCACAGAACTTTAATCTGGATAATAAACCATTAGGGGTCAATTTCAACAGGAAATAGTAAGACTAGCTTAAAACACATCTGGTCCCTGTTCCATACTTCCCCTACAAAATTAGAGTTTCTTTGATAACTCCTCCTCAGTAATTCCCATTTAAAAACACTTAACGTTGTGGGCCAAAGTTCAATTGGGTATAATTTATGAAATCACTTCTGTTAATGCATGAACATGTATCCAGTGATCAGTAGAAAAAATATAAACACAATTTAATAAATAAAAATGTTGGCACTGACAAGTAATGATTTAGAAGAATTAATCTATTTCTGAACATTTATTTACCATTATTAAAAAATTAACCAGCACTTTTATAACATGCAAAGTATATATAATATAGCATACAAACATGTTTTAAAATCATACTCTTTAATGAGCATTTAAATACCTAGGAAATATTTAAGTGTAAAATGAATGGACCATAAGAATAAATGAGAAAATAGGACATTCAATGAAACATTAGAGGAGAAATCAAATTCACCATAAGATGGAAATAAAACTAAAGAAAAAAGAGGCAGACTGAAAATGAGAAGAACAAAATGTCACAGGACAAATAAAAATATTAAATGAAAATAATAGCCCCATGCAGGAAAAACGCATCACCAATCTCTATAAAGTTCTTGGATATTGTGCTCCTAGCCTGCTGCATGCACATCATTCTATCAGTAATAATTATGTTCTTTATGTCAAAAGGAAGACTGTTCCTCTATTTTTAGCCTTTGAATAACCATTAACAAATCACAAGGGAAGACATTTGGCAAAACCTGCTTATACTTTAATAAAACTTATACAGGGTCTCTGACAAGTAATGATGTCACCACAAGGTCTTGATTATTTCATTCATTATTATATTTGGAAAGAACAGTAACATTTTTAATTGTGTTAAGAGTGTAGAATTTGAGTAATTAAAATGTATTAATGTTTTGGTGTTAATGTGTAAAGATATGCCAACACAGAGTGCATGTTTTCCCCTCACAGAGCTGGAGATATGTATTCTCTGGAATGGCATCTCTCTCTAGTATCTCTTAAAAACTGTTTCCTCTGCCCACCTCCTTGACTAAACTCTTAAGGACAGAGTTTCACTTTTTACCTTAATATCCCTGCACCTCCCTTAAGGCCCTACACATCCTAGGACTCATTAAATCTGTTTTTTGGATGGACAGATAAGTGGCCGGATTGATGGATGAGACTTACAAAGGGAAAAGAGGAGGAAAGCGGGGAGGGAAGTGTGCCATCCCTAGGCTGTGAATTCCCTGAGAAAGAGATCCTCGCTATTGATATTTATCATTTTAGCAGTTAGTGTGGTATATGGTATCTGGTGTCTTGATATTAAATCTTCAAATAATGTTTACAGAATGAATGAGTGTCTGATTAATGTTAGAATTTCACAGAGTATATGATTCTTACGAGTGTAACAGTTTGTATAATTAATTAGAAACTTAATCCTTCTTATTCTTTCTGTACTAAGAACAGAAAATTTAATGTTTATATATATTATTTGTACATAATATTTAAAATTTAGTATGCACTAAATATTATTTCTCTCCTCACACTACTAAGTTGTCCCCTTGATAGTATCTTATACCTGCACATATAACCAAGTTGTATTCTAAGAACAATATCTGTATCAGATTGTGAATAACTAACAGACAAGGACCATGCCTGCATAACACTCTATGATGCATTCAACACAATGGGATAAACTGCCAGGAGCTTAATAAATGCTTTCTATTAACAAAATTCTCAGTTATTTTAACTGCTCTAAGATGTAAATACAATAATGAAACTTCCTATGGAGTTCTCCCATCTAGTATACTAGAAGACCCTTGAGAGTAAAATATCTGTCACTCATTTTCAGATCCCATGAGTGCCTGACAGAGACCAAAAAAGATGGAAATTTTTTCCAAGTAAATGAAAGATGTTAAGTAGTAGCAGGAAAATTTTACAAGAAACATCAAACTGTGAGGTATAGATTTCATCAACTCTCTATTCTCACCAATTACTATATAAGCATTATTGATCTTCAAACAACTCCCCTTTATAAGTTAGATTGGTTCACACTTTCAGTGATGACAAAAATCACTCTGGCAAAATACACTAATTCTCATTCCTCATTAACTAGTACATACTAATTCTTCATTCAAAAATTACCATTTCTGACTTGAAAATGTTTCATTTATAAATGGAAACTTGTGACCCTTATTTTCAAACTCTACAAACTCATGATTACATTCAGCGTTTTTAAAAGAATCTTAATTCCAACTTTGTTAATTAAAATTCATGAATCAATGGCCTGAGGAAATTTTCACTAGAAATATGTTAAATTCAAGCATTCTTTGGAGAACATACATTATTTTCTTTAAACTGACAAATGAGATGCTGTTTTATTTTGGCCTCAAAATATGAATTTATAAAGAAAACATTCTTCAAATATCTAATAGTGAATTCCAAAACAAAGACATATTTTATCTTTCTTACAAGAAGATTGTTATAATTACTATATCATTCCTCTCCACCCTACCTCACCGCCAAAAAACTCCTGCCAACTTTTATATCATTCTGAGGTAAGCCAATCTCCTAATTATGAATTTAATTTATAATGACTCTTAAATATGTCTAGACACATTATTGTCTTTTCAGTAAGAACAACTGTTAGCAAATAAACAGAGTACTCATAAAAGGAAAAGGATCCATGTCTCCCAACTTTGAAGCCAAACTCCATTATCCCAGAAAATAAGTCACGTTCACAGGAAGAAGAAGGTTTCATTAAGAAGGTTAGGTGACGCCTATTATTAGCCAGAGGAGGAAGAAACATGATGGTGGCTGTTGACACCCTGAAAAGTGAGAATAGAGATGAATGGCCATCTATAAATTTGACTTTGCTAAACAGAAACTGGTATTTTCTTGGAGCAAATCACGTCAGACTGCCAGAGACGCTTTCAAAACTTAAACCAATTGCTTCTCGGCCTTCTAGCTGAGATCATGCATAGTAAAAAGCCTCAACCACTAACCAAAGCTATTGATTCAAACTGGCAGGGGAAGCGGGGTGAGGTGAACAGTAGGAGATAACTAACATTCACTGAGACAAGTATCATTAGCTCCATTTTGCAAATTTGGAAATTTACGTTTGAAATTTTTAAGCAACACAGGGAAAATCATACTGCTAACTGGAGGAAGTGTCAGGGTTTGAATACAACTTTCTCTAATTCCAAAAGCTATGCCCTTTTCATTGTACCACATTCACAAATAATTCTGTCAGAAGAAATCTATGGAGGCCTAGGTAGAAAATTACAGGACATTGAAACCTAGGTAATATATTTACCTTTCCTACCCATTGAAGGTAGTAATACTGGAAAATAAACACAAATATGGAAAAGTAATATCTGGCTGTATAGATGGCCTTTTAAGAGCAACATCTGGTTCTGAACAACAGGTGGGGTTCCTTCCACTGTGAGATGTAACATATGCCTGGAGAATTGACTGAGAATATCATGTTGGCAAAGAACAATGATTTTGTCCTCAAACATAATGAAGTAATGAATACAGCAAAGTAAAGAAACAAAGAGATTTTAAAATTTTAAAACAAAGAGAAATATTATAAACAGAACTTTATCCTCCCTCTTTCGCTGATACTCACCAATTCCCCCTACACACACTCACACATATACTCACACCCACATTGGTTTTGAGTCATATTTGAGTCTTAAATGGACAAGTCTTATTTCCAAGACCTTATTTCCTCAAGCACCCAGAGCAATACCATGTACTTAACTGTTCAATAAATACTTGCTCAATGAATGCAAACAATGATAGAGAAACAAATGAAAGAGATAAGAAACATTTGATTCCTATTTAGTTCTAACAAGGAAAATGATCTTCAAACTGGAAAATGTATAACAAACTGAAAGCTAAGTCAGAGTAAGAGTACCTGGCTATCTTACATGAATGATTTCAACTCCTCAGTTCCAAATTCTAATTCAGAATTTTCTTATGAAGTGCAGATATGATCACTCAGTGTGAAAGAAGATTGAAATGAAAATAAATCCTGATTCTCAAAGAGTATAGGATAGAAACTAAAGAGTGGAGATTGTCATGTAATTCCTAGCAAACGTTTAGAATACATTTTTTAAACAGTCATTAAATAGATGATTTGTTAGCTCTTATAAAAGGAAGCACTAATCACCAGACCTATCATAAGTTCAGTAAGAGGTCATGCCAGACTTTTATTTTCTTTTATTAGAATAACTAACATGGAACATTATAGAGACACCAAAGTTATTAACAGTAATGTCAATGCTCATTGATACTTATTTTATACAATAACCCTATGTGGAAAAACATTATGGTTGCCATTTTAAGGATGAGGAAATTCATCATTTAAAACTAATTTAAGGACAGAGATTAAAGAAACCTACTCAAGTTCATGGAGTTAAATCATTGTGATTGTAGGATTCAAACCCATAACACTCCATTTCCAGAAGCCTTGTTCTTATGACTACTATGCATACTGCATCATATAAGAATCTCAGGGAAAAAATTTGATAAGTCTCACATAGGATTCTGATGGAAAACAGTGAGCTGGATGACTTTTCAATTAGATAGTTTCAAAGTTGGCAGGACATTTGCCCAAGACTCTGATTAGTAGACCATTATCTACTGCAATGTAAATATTTTCTAGTATCATGCCTGTGATTCTACATTTGGACCCAAACTCTTTATAATATTGCTATCAGTGAACTGGATGAAGACATAATAGGCATATAAATAATACATTACAGATAGCATAAATCTTGGAGTTATAGCTCAGCTTTTAGAAGACAGAAAGAATAATTTTAAAGGACCAGCAGGAAGAACTTATATTTAACATGTTGAAATAGAAATAAATGTAAGATCTTACCATCAAGTTACAAAAATCAATTTTGAAAACATAGAATGAAAAATAATAACTTACCATCTTAAACTACCAAATGGGTAGACCTTACAAATAAGAGCATTGATGGCACTTGGGAAATTTTATTAAAGATTTAAAATATGGCTGTCCTTTGACCCACCAATCCTATTTCTGGGAATTGCTCATAGGAAAAAAAATTAAGAATGTATGAAAACATTCAGCTGATTTATTCACAACATAATGCAATAAGTAATCATCATCAACAGCATGAAAAATAGGATTTCATTTTTGTAAAAAAAAAGGAAAGGAAAGAGAAATTAAAGGAGAAGGAACATAGTGGGGCAGAAAAAAATGAAAAAAAAGAAAAAGGGAAAATTAATCCACAGATAAACTTTTATTTCCACTGTAATTCATTTCAATAAATACATTACACATCTAGGTACACTGCACACATACATATATGAAAGTACTTAAAACATTTTCATGGAACAATATTCTTTCTGTATACAATGCTATACAACATTTTTCATTTTATACAATTCTATTTCTTTATTAAAATGCTAGCTATAACACACTTAAATGACTTCACTGGTAACTAATGGGTTGCATCCTGCAGTTTAAAAAACACTGAGCTAGAGAATGCCTGCCAGGATATACAAAGAAGTACTAATAGGGGCTATAATGAGCCCAATTTGGAATTTCCTTTTTGCTTTTCTAATTTTTTTTCTGTGATGAACAAATGAGAAATATAATAATATTTTATGTAAGGAATAAAAAGTATTATAATAGAGATAGAAATTATAGAGACAATAATTAGTTCATATGAAAAATATCTAGGTGCTCTAATGCACCTCGAATTCAAAATGAGATAACAAAGTGCCTAGGTTCCCAAAGAACTAACTCTTAGTATTAACACACAAACACACATGTCTAAAACACAAACACACACACACACATATCTAAAACAAGGAAGGCTAGAGTTCTACTATCCTTTGTTTATTCAGATCCTGTCTAGAAACTTGTGTTCACTTCTACATACCAGCTTTCTACTGAAGAAGTCCAGAGAAGAAACAGGATGATAAAGTCTGGAAATTCTATAATATGAAGAACAAAAGATCTTTAGTCTGTTATCTCCTTTCAAAGAGCTGAAAGGCTTTTATTTAAATAACTGTCACAGAATACAGTTAAGACCCAGTGAATATAAATCACGGAAGAGGTAAATCTGGGTAGATTTCAGCATTATAGAGAGAAATTTTAACACTATTTAGCAATGGAATGCATGGCCTCATGCAGGAACAATGGATGCTATTTATGATGACATTCCTCACAACAATCTGACCTCTTTTTCAAGAAATCAATTTGAATTTTTCAGTACCTACCTCTAGACTAGTAATACCAAATTCCCAGATCTCTGTCCTATCTTAGAGAGATCTTCTTAGGCTTTCTCCTTGTAGCTAAATGAGCAGAACTAGTTACTGTGGGAATATAATCAAGTCCTTAACAATAGCAATGTTCAGACACATGAGTGAGGATACTGTAGAAGAGAACCTCTGCATCACAGAGAGCTGCACTCGCCAATCAGTCCTGTATTTTTTCTAAAATGAACATTAATTTTTATCTTATTGAAGAAAACTTCCCTTCACTCCATAAAAATAGATGTGATTTCATAAGGATAAAATTAGGATTCCTTAGGAGACATTTACAGTGTAATTCTTAAATAAAAATATTTCGGTTCCACTATATGCGTTCATATTCTGTGGGAGGTATTTTATATGCTTCTAGGTATAATGAATATATATTATTTTATTACCTTCTTTTTCACAGGACTATTATCACACCTATTGTTCTGCACTTTTTTCATGTAATATAAATCTTACAGACTGTTTCACTTCAGTACTTAAACAGCTTCAGTGATTTATATAGCTACATAGTACTCAATTTTATAGAAGTGCCACTGTTCATTTAACCAGTCTCTCCCTTATCAATGGTTATTCAGAATATTTCTAATCTTTGCTGTTACTAACAATATTATAACAAATAATTTTATAAATATATCACCCTTATGTCTTAAGTATACCTGAAGAAATAAATATCCTGTATTAAAGGGGAGATATATTAGTAACTTACATAAATATAAACAAATTGCTCTACAAAGGACTAATAATTTAGACTTCCACCAGCAATATATGAGCGTCCTTGAATTCCTTCAGCTTCAGAAATGCAGCAAATTCCACAGTGTTTTAATGTGAACAGCTTTACATTCCAGTATATAAGCCATAAAGAAAAAATGTTCTAATAGGTCTTGCATTCATTAAGTTAAGAGAGTGCAGATAGTGGACAATATACTAAAAGCACCATTGGGAATTATGACTTCACAAAGCACGGTGAAAAAAAAAATGAAACAAATTATAATGGTAACATTAACATCAAAAAGTAGTGTATATAATAAATGACGGATAGCCAGATATCCTGTATATGCAACCCAATCTCCCTTAATAAAACCCCTGAAACACAAATTCTGTTAAGGTTGATACTTAAAGGAAAGTCCTTAGATGGAATCACCTAAGCCTTAAGCACAATTACCATTTCCTAAGATTCAGTTTTCTCACTGGGAGTCCTACTAATTATGCTTAACACATGCTGCTAAGTTACAGCAGATACTTCCAAAAAGATAGGAATACTCTACCCTTCCCTTGATCATTTCCTTAGTAACACAAAGGAAGCAAGACCACCAAGCAGCATGATATAATTTAAACACACTGTGGAAACTAGTAGTGGTCACCCCTAAATCTATTTTCCCCTTGCTTCATAGTAACAAAGTTTTGGTTGAATGAGTACCCCCATCCATGTTAAGATCATACTTCCCAGCTTTCCTCACAGCCATGTGTAGCCATGTGACAAAGTTGTAACCAATGGAATGTGAAAAATTTTGGCCATTTTCTTAAAAAGAAATTGTTTGCTAAAATGAACAAGTGGGACTACATCAAAATAAAAAGTTTCTGTACAGTAAAGGACACCATCAGTAGAAAAGTCATCCTACAGTATAGGAGAATATACTCATAAATGACATATCTGATAAGGGGTTAACATCCAAAATATATAAAGAGCTCACACACCTGAACACCCAAAAAGCAAATAACCTGATTAAAAAATGGGCAGAGGATCTGGACAGACACTTCTCCAAAGAAGAAATTCAGATGGCCAACAGGCACATGAAAAGATGCTCCACATCACTAATCATCAGGGAAATGCAAATTAAAACCACAATGAGATATCACCTCACATCAATAGGATGGCAACATCCAAAACACAAGCAAAAGATATGCTGCCGAGGATATGGAGGAAGAGGAACCCTCCTACACTGCTGATGGGAATGTAAATTAGTTCAACTATTGTGGAAGGCAATATGGAGGTTCCTCAAAAAAATAAAAGTAGAAATACCATTTGACTCTGGAATTCCACTCTTAGGAATTTACCTGAAGAAAACAAGATCACAGATTCAAAAAGACATATGCACCCCTATGTTTATCACAGCACTATTTATAATAGCCAAGACATGGAAGGAACCTAAGTATCCACCAGTAGATGAATGGATAAAGAAGATGTGGTACATATACACAATGGAATATTGTTCAGCCATTAGAAGAAAATAAATATCCTACCATTTGCAACAACATGGATGGAGTTAGAGGGTATCATGCTCAGTGAAATAAGCCAGGCAAAGAAAGACACGTACCAAACTGTTAGGCAGGAAAATATATATGAGCAGGGTGGTCAGAGAATAAGGCCAGGAACGCCCACTAAAAAGACCTAGAGTTAATCAGTTAAAGCTCAAAAAAGCCAGGAGCAATTTTGGCCTGGAATGTTTGAATATTCCCCAGATAAAGGAGGATACCTCAGCATAGCCCATGTCTTTATTGTGTTAATCATGCAGGCCCAGCCTATTTTTTAACTTTACCTATATGCTGTTTTTTCCTCCTTCGACCCTAATAAAATAGTTTGCAACCTAGGCAACTAATTTAGCATGCAACAACACAGTAAAAGGCAGGAAGGATTCCATCTTAAAAATAAGATTGCATTTTAATACCCAGGAAGTTGAGAAGTAAGATTCTTAACTTACTCTTTAGCAAACAGACAATAACTCAGCCCACCTTGGGGACTGGGCAGGTAGTCTTGTTAGATATGCTCACAGACCAAGACACTGGTATCCCAAGGAGAAATTAGAGCAGGAAGTTCCTTGTGTTAAGTTAATTCTAAGTATTCAAAGACCACTTAACAAGTATGCACCCCCAGCCCTTGGTAATATTCCTGAAGAATCCTTAAAAGGGGTAACCCCCAGCCTTTCAGGTGCTCCTCTTTCTGAGGTCACCCGCACTTTTTCTCTAAGTAACTTTAAATAAAGCTTTTACTCTGCTTCACTACTGTGTCTCTGCCCTTCAGTTCTTTGTGTGGCAGGGATAAGAACCGAGGAAAATACACAACGCTCCCCCAACAAAATGATTTCACTCATCTGTAGAGTAGAACAAAGCAAGACTGAAGGAACAAAACAGCAGCAGACTCACAGAACCCAAGAAGGGACTAGTGGAGTGGTTACCAAAGGGAAAGGGGTTGGGGAGGATAGATGGGAAGGGAGGGAAAGGGGATTATGGGGTACTATGATTAGCACACATAATATGGGGGGCATGGGGAAGGCAGTATAGCACAGAGAAGGTAAGTAGTGACTCTACAGCATCTTACTACGCTGTGGACAGTGACTGCAATGGGTGTGTGGGGGGCACCTTATAATATGGGTGAATGTAGTAACCACAATGTTGCTCATGTGAAACCTGAACATAACATTGTCTATCAATGATACCTTAATAATAAAAAAAGAAAGAAAGAAATTGCTTGCTTTCTACTTCTGCTCTTTCCGTCTTTCTCTGAAACGCAGACATGGATGTGATCCAGATTTAACCTTGCAGACAAAAACAAGATCCTATGAGGCTACAAAAATATAAGATGTAATGAATTTGGGATTGAGAACCTTGTGAAGCTAATCACTTTAACAGGCTGGACTATACTACCATTATTACATGAAGGAGAAATAAACTATTTTATTCAAGCCAATGTAAATGCTGGGTCTCTTTTTAATAGCATCTTTGTCTCTACAAATATACACACTGACACACACACAAATATCCACATACACTAAAGATTGGGCAGTGCAGGTATTAAGGTAAACCTTGAAGTAAAAATAAATGGAAAAAGATGTGTGTACATTTAGGCATCAGAATTTAAGAATAAAGATAAGAAATAAAGATGAGTACTAATTAATAACAGAAAGAAAAATGAGAAAACTGACCAAACAGAAGACTGATATCAGAAACATATTTTCTATGCACAGAAAAGTTGATATAAATTTGCCAAAAGCATTAGAAGGAAAAATACATTGCAGTCCAGACACCTTCAGTTTTATACAAATGATTACTTCTCACAGCACAGAAGCACAATAATTCAAATACAATTAACAACTCTGTTTGGAAACATTTAAAATTCATTTAAGTTTTCAGTTTAGCTTGATTAAATAGTGGTAAAGAAGACCTTATGAGAAAGATGGTGAAGCTCATCAGTAAACGCTATTGAGTACACACCCTGCACTAGACAGACACTTCTGCTGGGTTCAGGTAAATAAAACACAAATCCCGTTTCAGGAAATATTAGCAGATTTCACTAATTGTGTTAATATATAAAAATAAAAGTTTTTCAGTTCAATTGTGTCAAAATTACTTTTTTTCAATATCAATTATCTGAACAGTTACTTTTAAAAAAACACATGCACAGAGAACTGTATCCACCCAATCTCTTAAATACAAGGGCCCTTCAAGAAAAAGGCATTGTGCATAAAAAGGAGTTGTCAAGTACAAGTTACTTTGCAATATAATGGAAATTCACACCCATATACTTCAAAATTATCAATCCCTTTTAATCGTTAAAGTATTGTTCCTGAATTAAGATACCGAAGTTTCTTAGGCCTTTATATGTAAACCATCTGCTCCAAAAGACTGTAAAATCCTTAAAAATAATAGCATGATCACTAACTTTTTCTTTGTTATTCTACATGAGATTATTATGGGAAGAAAAATATCAGCAAATGCTTTGATATTTCATTTAAAATTTTCACTGAAAAAATGAGCAATAGGATATCTTAGTTTTATGTACCTAAAAATAACAAATATTTAATCCAATAAAAAATAACGTATATATTAACCTAAACTTTAAAATGACCATTTTAGAGTTCAACTTAAAATATTTTTGTATGATAAAACCTGGTACTGTTTAACTTTAAGCCAAAAAAAGTTACAGATATACACTAGAATAAAATATTAGTCTTATGTACATTATTTGTTTACATATAGAATACTTTAAAAGTACTTGAACACTAGTTTTTGAATAAACCTACAAGCTGAAGACAGTAAAGTTTAAATTAAGAAAATAATAAAAGTTAAAGCCAAGAAATATTATAGCTCAGAAATAATGAAGTTTTCTGGAATTCTTTATTTTCTTACCAATATCTATATCAGCTTCCTAATTTCCAAATATGCCTTCTAATCTCTAGTAATTACTTTAAAATCTATTCACTATTTGACTGCATTCTTCAGTCACCCCTACTTCTTTTAAACAGATACTTAATAGGGAAATCAAATTTTAAAATCTGACTACAAAAAGAAAAAACAAGATAATCATTAAATAATGGCATAAAATTTAGTTTTAGGATTCTCACAAAAAGAACTTCAGATATTCCTACAAATCAAGTATTCTTCCTTCAACCAAATGGTTTTCTCCCCTTTCAATCTGATAGCTAATACTTAAACTTAAATTGTGCATGCAAAGCCATATCAGCTTATCTAAGCACCGCCTAACTTGACTCCCACTCTTCTTGTCCAACTTGAATTCAAGTCTTTCTCATGGAGTTGATATTTTTCATTATTCTTTTATCCTTTTCTCTTGGTGTTCCGACATTGTTACTGTCTCCAGCAAATAGAACAATTTGTACATAGTAGGACAAAAGTATATGGAGCAGAGATAGTTGAGAACCATAAGCAGTCCTGCTGGTTCTTCCCCCTAGGAGACAATGTGCTATAATGCAGATTCTGCTTGCCTCTCTGCAGGATGTCACAAAATCTACAAATCCCTCCCTGCAGACCCAGCAACAAAACTGTATTTTCCTGTCTTCTCTGTTCAATGGTTTGTTTTATGTAGCATTCTTCTAAAGAAGGTGATTCACTGTGCACAAGGCTGAGCAATTACTTTTACTTTAAACTCTATTTTCCCATGGCTAATTAAAGCTCAGAGATATATAGACATTTCACAAGTAGCTTTGTAATGCTAAGACAAAACACTGACAATGAAGCAAATGGGGATTACTAAGTTACCATTTTTATAAACTAGAGTCTACCAGCACCTCTACATTATAAATCGATTAAAAATAAAACAAACAAAAACCTTAATTTTTAGGATCCTAACTCTATAATATGAACTGGCTTATTTTAGCTGACTTCTTTGTGTGTTAGGAACTGTTCTAAATGATCCTTTCACCTTTCTTACTCTCACTTCAAGAGTGTACTATGAGAGCTATTGTCTCCTGATTCAAAGATGCATATGGTGACATACAACCTCCCTACCAATGATTTAATCTTCTAAATTATCTCATACTTGTCAGTTTTGGATTAAGATCTACCTTTATTTTTCAGAGCACTGGCCATTTCATATACAGAGATATCCATAATACTGATGATTTAGCAATTTCAGCTTAGCAACTTTTCATTGTTTTCATAGAAGCCCCATATGCTTATCCTAACAAAAAATAAATAAATAAAAATTTTAAAGTCCATGGTATGCTCAGTAAATACTTAAGTATTTTGAGAACTGCTCTATTATAAAATTAACTAAAAAAAATCATAGACAAATTTTACTTCTGATTTTAATAGATTTGTGAAAACAAAATGGTTATATATGCTCTGATTTGATTTCTATTTGGAAAGATAGTAGCTGCATCATTTTATTCAATTATTCATTAAAGTTGTCTCTGTGTTCACTTCCGAAGGATTTTGCAAGGATAAATGCTCTAATAATAATGATTCCTTAATGGAAATAGGATTAGCATTTAAGAATGATTAAGGAAAAATATTTTTTTAAAAATCAGGGTCCTTTATGGGCAAACTAATAGTTTTCCAGTGCCTTCCAAGTAAAACAATTGTATTAAATGGATAGAATTTTTTTAATTAGAGATACTTTGTAATGGAAACTTAAGAATAAATCATATCTTATTATATGAAAAATTCCTAAAATAGTCTAAGTGGAATACAAGCACAGAACATACAATTTATTATTTCCACCTCAAATTTTTCTTTTAATAAGATGTGAAATTCATAGTATATAATGCCAGATAAGCCGTTTATTCTTTAAGGTAATTTTAACAGATATCAGAAGAACAATCAGAATTCTCAAACATACACACAAAATACTGTCTTAGAAGTTCTTTATATAAGGAAACTGTGGTATAGAAAAGTCTGATGCTACCTAAAATCATCTTGTTAAATAAAATATAAGACTTGGTTTATTATCAAATTTTGTAAATACTTCCAGAAATAATTTCAACATTCAATTAAACTTTATTTCAAAGGTTATTTTCAAAATAAATCACCACAAACTTAAGGGGAAAAGAATTTTGAGGAGTTTCCCAAAGAAATATATATTATTTTGAATAGTAAAATCTATTTTTGCACAAAGTGGTAGTATTTTTTCAAATATAAATAAAAAGATCCTAAACCAGGAAAAAATCCATATGCCTTATCCCAGGATGTAAAAACGAAGCATTTTGTTCAATAATTTTGTGCACACCATCTATCTTTTCCTAAAAAAATGATACATTTTATTGAAAAGGGTATAATTATTAAACTCAGGTATGTTCCATATAGCCAATAGAATGTTTATAATATAGTACTGACAAAGTGTTGTTATACTTTTGAAATCAATAAAGTAAATTATACATAAAATATCAATACTTAATTCATGCAGCCATCAGTATTAATATTGGTGTAAAATACTTCATTTTGCATACAACTGAGGTAAAATGCTTCACACTAGAAAATAATTTAAACTTCCGGGAAGATGGCGGCATGAGCAGGGCAGCAGAAATCTCCTCCCAACACTATATTTACCTACGAAAATACAGCAAATACAACTATTCCTAAAAGAGACCAGAATACACAGGAAAGCGCACAGTGTGCAGCTACACCCGAGAGGACTTGGCACCCCAAGAGGCGAGTAAGATACGGAGCCACAACCCAGCGGGACGCGAGCACTCACCCACCCCAGCGCACCGGCAGGAGGAGAGGATTCAGAGCTGGGAGGGAGTGGAAGTACACCCCGTGAAATAATCAGCCCCAGTGATCTGCGCAGGGAGCACTGACACACACAGCATGGTGTAGCAGAGACTGGAGACAGAAGAGCAGGATCTGGGCGGGGAACATGCCAGGGTGCTTGCAGCCAGCTCCGGGAAGGAAAAAAAAAAAAGAAAAGCGCGCTTTCTTCACCGGTCTTAAAGGGACAGGAGCCCAGCAGAGGAGCTGGATCGCCCCGGCACACTCAGCCCAGCAGGCTGGGAGTCCTGGGGAGTTTCAGACCCCTTAGCTGGTGACTGGGAAAGGGTGGCCACACATCGAGTTCCAACAGAGATCAACAGCCTCCCATTCGTTCCCACCCCGGCCAGAGCTATAAAGGGCCCTGCAGAGCGGCACAGCCATGGCTGCTGAATAGTGGGGCAACAGCACCACCTACAGCATCCCCACAGAATCTACTCCCAGTGGGCATTTTTTGTTGTTGTTGTTGTTTTGTTTTTTTGTTTTTGTTTTCTTTTTTCTTTTTTTCTTTCTTTCTTTCTTTCTTTTCTTTTTTAAGAGCCCAGCTGACATACGTGGCAACTACCAGCGACCACTTCTATAGCCATGAAAAGACAGAGGAATATGGTCCAGACTAAGATCAACCAGACAACCCCAGAGAGGGAGCCTGAAGGGATGGAAATGCACAGTCTTCCTGAAAAAGAATTCAGAATAAAAGTCATAACCATGCTGATGGATCTACAGAGAAATGTGCAAGAGCTGGGGGAGAAAGTGAAGGAAGTGAGGAAAGACAATGCAGAAATCAGACAAGCGATCAACGGGCTTAACAGCAGACTGGATGAGATGCAAGAGACTGTTAATGGAATAGAAATCAGAGAACAGGAATACAGAGAAGCTGAGGCAGAGAGAGATAAAAGGATTTCTAGGAATGAAAGATTAAGAGAACTGTGTGACCAATCCAAACGGAACAATATTCGCATTATAGGAATACCAGAGGAAGAAGAGAGAGAAAAAGGGATAGAAAGTGTCTTTGAAGAAATAATTGCTGAAAACTTTCCCTCGCTGGGGAAGGAAATAGTCTCGCAGTCCACGGAAGCCCATAGATCTCCCAACACAAGGGACCCAAGGAAGACAACACCAAGACACATAATAATTAAAATGGCAAAGATCAAAGATAAAGACAGAGTATTAAAGGCAGCTAGAGAGAGAAAAAAGTTCACCTACAAAGGCAAACCCATCAGACTATCATCAGACTTCTCAACAGAAACCTTACAGTCCAGAAGAGAATGGCATGATATATTTAACGTAATGAAACAGAAGGGCCTCGAACCAAGAATATTGTATCCAGCACGATTATCATTTAAATATGATGGAGGAATTAAACAATTTCCAGACAAATGAAAGTTGAGAGAGTTTGCCTCTCATAAACCACCACTACAGGATATCTTAAATGGACTGCTCTAGAGGGAAGCACCCCTAATGCTAAAAAGATGTCACCAGAGAAAATAAAATCATAGCAAAGAAAGCATACCATCCAAATACTAACTAAAGGCAAAGAATAAAACACCTAGTATATAAAGAATGGAGGAGGAAGAATAAGAAGGGATAGAAAATAATTTAAACTGTAGAGGGAATGGGTAGTATTTCATTCCTTACATTCTAGTTAGCATCTCTGCATATATTCCCTCAAAGTGGTGACTCTCAAGCTGCACAAGGACCTCCTGTTGCAATTCATGGTCACTTAATGAAAAGAGCTATATATATACTTTGTACAATAACAATACATCCATCACAACCGAGCTGAAGCTGTCATTCAGCAGTAAAGAACAAGAAGTTTTTCAGATTACAAAGAATAGGGAGGGAAAAATTCCAGGAATTACCTAGCATGTAATTGAAGGAATGGAAGGAAAATAAAATCTTATCTTAAGAAGTCTTTTCAATATGTTTACTCACTTTAAGAGGAAAGCCTCAACAAAACAAACTTACACTAATTTAAAGACCTAATATTTCAGAAAACAACTTAAAAGTCCAACAGAGAAACAAATTTATCATAGCCAAGACAGATGATGTATCATGCAGTAATCAATAATTAAACTTATAAAGTTTAAATTATTATTTTAAGTACTGTACAGGTTATGTTGAAAAGCAGAATGTTAAAATTTCTAGTATGATCTCAAAAATGTAAGGAAAAACATAAAATAATAGAAAAAAAATCAGATGAAAAAATGCCAAGATATTTAAAAGGCATCTCTAGGTAAAAACTTAAAGGTGACCTTTTTATTGTCTTTCTTTATGTATTTCTAGCCTTTCTGAATGTTCTACAAAGACTATACTATATTGATCATTCAAAAAAATGTTTATAAATATAAAACATTTTTCAAAGAAAACAGTCTCTGAAGGTTAATTCAAAATTAATGTAATAAATCAGAGTAATATTCTTGCTTTTAAGTAATTGTACTCTGCTATCCAAAAATGACACAATAAGTAAACAAAGAAGTCTTAAATGTGATCTATATTGCTTCGATCTTTTTAGTCAAACTTCTTAAAATAGAAATAAGTCAAGTGTTCCCATTTTTCCCGTTCTGTTTTTAGTACATGAATGAAAAAGCTAGCCAAACACAAAATTGATCTTTGAAGTCTTTCTCTTCCTGATCTAAAAGGAAAACATATTCAGGGCTTATACAATATGAAGGAAAACAAAATAAAAAATGGTTCTTAGTATGCTTTATTCCTTAGATGCCATGATTCCTAAAGTATTCTAACATAACCTTGTATTTGTTGGAGATTATTTATGGGTGTTATCGGTAGGGGGAGGGTAATATTTTTTACTTGGTTTTCTCAAATTGCTTTAGCAGTATGCATTTATGTTCCTATCAATTCAGATCATATGTAAGGTTTCATTTTTAATCTTAGCAATGTTGCCAGTGTTCCACTAACATGTTAAGGCAACTTTCCAAAAAGTTAAATAATTTCCCATCACTTCATAATTACAGAGCATGTACAATATAACACCCAGATAGTTTTGAAAACACTAACAAAAGGCAAGAAGACAGCTGTCATTAGGAGCTCTAATGACACTTTGCAAAGTTTCAGTAGTTGAATCCCATATCAAATGCATCCAAGTGAAGAAGCTATCTTTGAGCTTAAAGTGGTGCACTTTATTTGAGGATCCTAAAGTGCTTTAAAAATCAGCATTTTTAATTCCCATTTTGAGGGTGAAGCACTCAGTGATTCTATAATTGGGCTAAGATTACTGAATGAAGAAAGCACAGATGCCAAGAATACCAAATAAGCATTCTTCCAAGTCACTGTCCCCTGTGTGTTTTCTTCACAGGCAAACCTTATTTAACATTCACCCTGAGAAAGTCAACTACATAAGCAGCTAGCCTTCATTTTCACTTTCTCCACTTCCCCACTATTCTCAAACCTGACCTCTCCTCCATTTGAAAGCATGCTAATCTCTCAGCAGCTCTCACATCAACGCATCTATTCCTTCACATCACCCAGTCTTCTATTAAGAGGCCTCATCTAGGCTTTTTCTTCCTAAACAGCACTACAGATTCTGAATGACCATCTCCTATACCTTTTGGCCTTCGTGGACCGATAAAGTTAGAAACAAAACGAAACAAAAAAACAGAATTGAGATAGGGTTACCGACTTTAATTTTGTCAATAATGTCACTCAAAAGAGTAGGACAAATATAATTACAGAATAAGAGAGTGAAAAACTCACTGCACAATCCTTATTTTCTCATTTTGTCAAAGACCAATGGAAATTTCCAAAAAAACCATGGGAACTGCTCCTCTGGACCATCCCCCCACTCTCGTGCCCATTCCCTCAGGTTTTCCTCTGCCCTGGAAGAATGCACACTTGCTACTCTGACTATCTTTGTAGTCCCAAAAAACTTAACAGAGTCTTGAAGAAAATATTAACTAAAGTAGGAAACAAACCTGAATAGCTTAAACTCCACAAGAATAATGTGAAATAATGGATAAAAGTGATTTGAAAGTGCATCTGAACATTTTAATGAAAAAAAATGGAAGTTCAAAAGAAAAAAACTGAAGGAACAAAACAGCCGCAGACTCACAGAACCCAAGAACGGACTAACAGTTACCAAAGGGAAAGGGACTGGGGAAGATGGGTGGGAAGGGAGGGATAAGAGGGAAAAAGGGGCATTATGATTAGCAGATGTAATGTTGGGGGGGCACGGGGAGGGCTGTACAAGTCAGAGAAGACAAGTAGTGACTCTATAGCATCTCACTATGTTGATGGACAGTGACTACAATGGGGTTGGTGGGGGGGACTTGATCAAGGGGGTAGTTTAATAATCATAATATTGCACATGTAATTGTAGATTAATGATCCAAAATAAATTATCAAAAAAAAATGGAAGTTCATTACTTATAACTTTTTTTAACACAAATATGTGGATTTGGATAGCAGCATAAACCTGGGTTTTATGAGCCAGAATACCAATTTCTGGTCCCAGCTTGGTCTTATTTGAATCAGACTAATGTGAGTCTAAGGAGGTCATTTAATACTTCTATGCAAATGAAAAGGGCCAAACTATATGATCACTCAAGATAACATAGCTATAAGAATATAATAATGTTCTCTAGAGAATAATACAATTAATCAAATATAAAAATAGTGATGTTTGTATCCCAATACTTGTGCTTTATCAGATTTAGTTAGGAACATATTTCCAAGAAGAATGTGATGTGGCTTCCACTGAAGGACATAAAGGCTGCTATTAACAAAAAGTTGATGTTCTAAAAATATTCCACTTCTTTTAAGTTTACCAACCGCATTTTTTCACACTCAAATGTTTGATATCAACAGAAGAAACAAAGAGCAAGCTGAAGATGGTACAGGCATTATGAATTTCTGGAAAAGCAAATCCTGAAAATACATAAGCTACTCCTATCTAATATCAGCATCAAACCCATCTCTCTAATCTACATAATAAAACGTAGTAAAATAATAATGTCTCAGACAAAAACAGTTTTGCTAATTTAAAAAAATAACAGGACAAAACACTATCTTACCTTTTAGCAACTGTTTTATTTTCTCACAGTTAAAACACAATCTCTGCGAAGGGCAAATGAAGATATTATTTGTTGATTTCAGCAAAGAATAGCTCTCAATGTTTAACTGAACTAAATTCTAGGCCTAAATGGTCTCCATTGATCTATTATCATGGTAAAACCCCCTGATTTCCTAGATCTGTCCACGAACCATGCTTCAGATCATATATCCCAATATGTACTTTAGGAAAAAACATGGCCAAATTGATTCAATCATTCCATTTCTCTACTTTTCCCCCATACCAGCTCTACTGTGCAGTGTAACTTTGTGTCATTACTTCCCTCATTCATTCCTTTCTGCTTAGTTCCACCTGCTTAATACAACTCTTGAACATCTTTCATACTTTCAAGCTTACTACTTCTTTATTGAAAAAGTTTTTATCTACTTATTTCAGGTGTTTTTGGAGACTATCTAGAAACAAACTTTCCTTATATGACTGTGGGATTCATCATAGTCCTTGATTCCTGCCCTGCTTACCCACCCACCAATCCACCCATCACAACACACATACACATAATGTGTGTGCTATCTTCCTTTGTAAGCTTGTAAAGGGGCAAAACCTGGCTCTATTGACTATTCTCAGACACTTTCAAGTAAATGAAATCTTCATTTTCTATTAATCTAGCTTCAACTTTCAGTAGACCAGATTTCTAAGCAGCCAAAGGCAGTCAAAATAAGATGAAGTTGCATCTACAACCACCAATCCTACCTGATGTTTACCTAGGCAACTCTGCGTGCCTGGCAAAGCTAAGTATAGAGTATGCATATGAGATGATAACTACTTGGGGAAGTACATTTTGACATGGTGGAGAAAAAGGAAAGGAATTTGGGAATAGCTTTGGTTAGGCTGCTGTTACAGTGTATTACAGGGTACTTAGCTTTTGTCATGAAGATAAATTAATCTAGTAAATTGAATAAGCATGTTGTGGGCACTGTAAAGACAGATGAGTAAGGAAACAGATTAAAAGACATTGTCTCTACCCATGTGGCAAAGAGAACAGGGGGAAATGAAGATACCCTGAAAACTGCTAATAAAGGCAGCTATATATACAAGGGAATGTAGGACCAGAGTGGAGAGAGTGTGACTCGCTCTGGGTGTGAGGGATGTGGACATTAACAAAGAGACATTTTAATTAAGTCTTGCTCTATAGGCATCTGCCATTTAGAGAAGAACAGAGGAAGGCAATCCCGGCAGTGCCCACATGAAACGTAAATGGGCACTAAAACAGTGCCAACACACCCCCTTAGTGCACTGGATGGGCCTCTTCCTTCAGCACTTTCATGTCAGAGTACACTGCTCCTCCAAATATGTGTAAAGATGGGAGGATTAAAGGAGGATTATATCACAGGAGTGGATGGAATTATATCAGAAAGTATCTTTAGGATAAGGGACAGGAGATGAAGGTGGAGTTTGTAATGGAGGCTAGATTACAATGGGCCTTGTTCTGTGGGCTAAGTTTAGCTTCATCCTGAAGGCAGCAAGGAGCCACCAGAGACTTTTAAGCAGAGGAATTATGTATTAGATGATAAGATACCAAACAACTGTTGGTGGATGATGTAAAATCTCCCCAGTCTTCCACTCACAAGGAAACCCCCTCAATGACCTCAATGATTACTTTCCTTTGAGAAAGACAAGCCCCTTCCTTGAGGCCTGGCAAAAACAAAAAACAAAATGGTTTCATCTTAGCCTGTATGTGATCTTACCAGGTGCCTTTTCCCAAGACTCTGGACAATGAGAAAATCATGAAAAGGAAAAGCGAAAGAACACGTAAATAACATTTATTAAATGTTAGGTGCTAGGCAGTGTAATAGGTGCTTCACATACACTATCATCAGATCTAACTTCAAAACAACCTCCTGAAGTGGGTAAAATCATTTCCTTTTTATAGAGAAAATACAGGCCGACCAAGTTGTCAAGAATCACAGAGTAACAGAATACTGAGGTGGAAAACCAGTATTTAAACCCAATCAACTCCAAGAATACTCACATGAGTATGTAAGGACAACATAATTTTCCCACATGCCATCTAATCTATTCTTACAATAATCCTTATATAATGACTGTTATTAGTATCACTTTATAAGTAAATAAATTAAAATTCTGGAAAGTGGTCACACATGTAAGTGTGTCAAGGAGGAAATGAAGTGCAAGGGAAAGACAAGGCAGATGCCCGAGCAAGGTTTCAAACTGCTTAAGAGTAAACTACTGACAAAATCCTTCCTTAATCCCTCCACTACCCTCAGCACCAAATTCATGAACATTTTATTGGTTTCAATGTTATTTTTGTCTTTATATTAAGTGAGGAATAGCTATGCAGACAACATGTGTGAAATGGGTAAAGATTTCTTTTTTCCTCTCCACCAAAAACATGTAAATCAAAAAAAAGACATGAGAAATAGAGCAATTCTATAATCAGAAATCAAGACTAATATAATGGCAAGGCCTTTTTTATCAAACACTAATTTACCGGTTTTGTTAACTACTTTCTCCTGACACATTGTGATTTTTTTATCATAAAAATGCTTAGAGAAGTTCAAATTAGATACTCAGAAAATGTCTAGATTATAATACAAACACATCAAGCTTCTATTGTGTAGATTTCTGCTTGCTTTAAAATTGAATTCTTCATAACAATAATATAAAAAAATCACACAATTAGATTTTTATATTTGATACTGAACAAATCAGAGAACAGCTGCTTTTTTATAGCTATATACCAGGCAGCAATGAAGTCAAGAACAACTTTCTCCATTCGAGAAAAAAACTGATGGCAATGAGTCTTTCGAATCTTGCCAATGTCACTGTCTCTAATACTGACAATAAATAAAACCCTTAATACTAGCAGAATCCAGACCAATATTCCCAAATTGAGGTTGATACAGATGTCAGCATACCATGTTACCCTTGCTAAAAGTAAAACCCAAGCTACCCTTTCTTTCTGTATATGCACAATATCAGTTTTTTCTTAATTTTTAAAATGTTCAACATTTAATAACTATTAAAGTAAATTTTCATTCTGAGTGGAATAGAATAAAATATATTTGACAAAATGAATATGTTCACTCTCTGCCTTGCCTTTCCTATGCACCAAACTCAGAAGTGGCAAAGCAAATGAAAAATTGCACATACATACAATAACAATATTATGAGGAACATTCAGATAACAGAGCAAAAACTTAGGAGAGACAGGAATTCTTGCTTTATTCAGATAACCTAAAAAGAACGGGAAAGGGCTAAAGGAGAAGCAGCTGCTACTATTACAGCATAAAATTTCAATGGTATTTCCAAAATTCCAAAATACTATACTGAATGTACAGCTAAAAACCAGACAGAAGATATTCTATGTATCCAAAATCACGTATTTTCAAATAAATGAAGCTAAAAATATCTTATAAGCTATTAAAACTAAGATGTATGTAAACTGTACTTTAACAATACATTTACATTGTTCATGTGACAAATGTGAGACTAAAATCCCAGATCATAATTGCTTGGAAATACTTCTGAAAAAACCTACCAAGAAGGACTTCGGAGACCTCAGTATTAGAATAACTATCCTCATATAATATTGGTTAAACAAAATAAGAAAATGATGATCTTGATGCAGTTGTTGCAGACATTAACACCCGTAAAATCCAAAGTGGCACAATTATGCTTCAATACTACCAAAATGTTATTTTCCTCCAACTCTGGGTTCCAGCAGAAGATACAAAGCTGCTTGAGTACTTAAGGCCTTCAGTAAGAGACCTCTTCCTATTTGCTCCATTTCCTCTTTTAAGTTTTGTCTGGGCAATTCCAGCACACATATAAGGATCAGTCATTGAGATGGATGGAAACACATGACATCACCAGGTTCCTATCTCCAGACATATAAATGTCTACCTTCCAAAACACAAGTTTTTGAAGACAACTTGAGGTTGAGCTTTCAAAAGCTTCCTTCACACATTATCTTTTATAACTATTTTTTAACTATTTAAGCTCTCTTGCAGCACAATGATATTTCATCTTTCTCTTACATGGCCCCAAATACAAAATAATCTAGCATTTGTATAAAAATATCTCAAAAACTAGAAGGAACAAAGTGAGTAATTCCTTTACCAGATTAAGTTCCTCTGATGCATTTAGTATCTCTTTTGCTGTATGAGGGATCTTTGTAGTGACAGAATAGTCCTGTATCTTGATTGTTGTGATAACTGCATGAATGCACACATGAGACAAAATGACAAAGAACTATACACACAAGTTTTACCAATGTCCCTTTCCTGGTTTTGATACTGTACTATATTCATAGAAGGTGTAACCAGTGGGGGAAACTGGGGCAAGAGAACATAGGCCCTCTCTATACTACCTTTGCAAATTCCCACATATCTAGAGTTTCAAAATAAAAAGTAAAAGATGGGGGAGAATCAGATCACAAAAACCATAATAGCTCAATGCCAGAAGTGTAAGAGAAAAGTAGAAAGAGTAAAGAAGAATGTTATTCCAACAAATGCAAGATTTCAGTATAGGTAAATTACCAGGAAAGCAAGTAAACTAAAGCAGATAAATAATGATGATAAGCTGAATATTTGGTGGTATATAATAACTTTAATGGGACTAAACATGCTGTGAATACGACAACCAAGCTATCTACCTGCTTATCAATCTACATCCTTACCTGGGTCTGCAAATATATTCCATAGAGACCTACCTCAAACAAGAAATTTTTCTGAAGCCTTGAATTCTACTTTAAAAATCATGCATTTTGCATTGGATGCCATAGTCATATTCATATTAATTTGTTTTTAAACATTTAATTTACCAGTTAATTACTTAACTACTGTGAAAATTAATAAAGAGAAACCTCATTTAAAATGGAGCTGGGAGCCTTGAAAGGGAAACTCTCATGCACGACCTTTGCATCTCAGCCTACTTCACATTCCTGTGCAGGAAGAACTTCACTTTACTACCTCAGCAGGAGGAAAAAAGATTTTTCTCCCTGCCCAGCAATGGCCTAGCTAATGAGAAAATGCACCAAGACAGCCAATGAGAAACCATCACCACCAACTCTCACTTTCCTCCACCAGACTTCCATTCACAGCAGCCCTTTCCAATTTCCTCCTTTTCTCCATTAAATAACATTCCTCTCCTTTGTTCTGTACATTTGCTTATGCTTTTCCCAAATTGCAAATCCTCTGCTATTCCCAAATAAACTCATTTTGCTGGTAAAATAACCATTTTATTTTTCAGGTTAGCACTACTTTCTCAAAAAAAAAATGTTTTTGGTAAATTTGACATTCATAGAAGATAGCCATGTTTATCTGTGCCTTGGAGCCCCCCAACGTAGCTCAGAGTATCCCCATTGCAGAATTATCATCTTATTTTCCAGCTCCAAGGTGAAGACTTACAGTCATCAAAGCTGGACTACTCTGAGTTAGCCACTAGACCCTTGATGACTAGCCTCTTTGGGAAAATTCTTAGAAGGAGGGTAACTACTAGCACTCCATGTTCAACTAGAAAAAGGCTTATCCTAGTAATCAAGTACTTCCTCTAAATAGCTTTCTGGGAAGCATCACTCACACAGTTTCACATTTTAACAAGAAGCAGTAAAGCCTTGAGGCATTTTCACAAACATACATACACAAGAGTAGACTTCCTGCATAATTAGCAGCCATTTTGCTTGAAAATACCTTGTCCTTATTTTAAAGGTTTTCTGGGAATTTAGCAAAAGTAAATTTAGGGAAGGGACCCAAGACTATAAAGTCCTCTTAAGTCATTCCCAGTAAGACACATACTGTTTGAGGTCAGATAAAGGATGCTTTTATCACCTAACTGTAATTAAAAATTTCAAGCTGACTTCTATGACCAGCATTTCAAAAAAGTGTTACAGTGCACTAGAAGGTGTTTACTTTGGTTTGAGCACACTCTGCAAGTTCTGAAGCCCAGCAGGGAATACATTTCAGGTTTGGCTCAAAAAACCTGAACAGTGCCCTCTGGGAGCTGACTAAGCAGTAAATGCTTCTTAGAACCAGGAGATGACCCAAAAAGATGTCAAATCAGAGACCCATGCTAAATGAAAAATTAAAAAACCTACTACTATTTACAGGGAAAGTATGATTGTTTAAAAGTGTTTCTGCTTGTGTTTTTTGTTTTTTCTAGTTTCTAAGTGTAAAAAGATAAGAAGACCCAAAGTATACTTAGGAATGCATGATTTGAAATTATTTTATCACCAATGATAATTGGAGTCAATGCATAGGAGCAAGACAGCACAGCCTATGCAGTTACAAATTTACCTAGAGATAAGGCTAGATCAATAAATAAAGTCCTAAAACTGATTTAATGATTAATTTTGCATGCTAAGACTGTAAAAAAGCAAAAGGCATCTGTAATATAGAAGATGTTCATAGGTGATATTGTAGACAGTGGAAAATGTCCAAAAGTATAGAATTTTTATTATCTGATTTACAGGATTCATGGCTCTTCTAAAGTTATTCATGATTGAACATCTGAAAAATAAGATACCAGTAATACATTTATTAAAAAATCATACTTTAGTAATTAATATTGAGAGCATAAATTCCCATTATGATTAAAACTTTTAACTTTTAAAAAATTGGAAATCACATTTATAAAATAAGTAGAAAAAATCATGCAGAGCTTGAAATACTAGGTTTCTTTTTTTATTTTTTTAACTGAAGTATTGTTGGTATATACTCATATTGGTTTCAAGTACACAACACATTGGTTCAACAGTTACCATTATGAAATCCTGAACCCCAATAGTACAGCTAATATTTGTCAACACAGATGTTACAGAACCAGTGGCTATATTCTCCATGCAGTACTACTATCCCTGTGACCAACCTACATTATGATTGAGAATTTTGGTGCCCCTTTATTCCCCTCACCCTCCCCTCCCATCCATACCAACCCCTACCCATGATAACCACCAGTCTCTTCTCAGTGTCTGTAAGTCTACTGTTATTTTGTTCCTTCTGTTTTGCTTTGATTTTATATTCCACAAATAACTAAAATCATATGGTATTTGTCTTTCTCCACCTAGCATATTTCACTGAGCATAATACCTTCTAAATCCATCCATGTTGTTGCAAATGGCAGTATTTCTTTTGTTTTTTATGGCTAAATAATATGTCACTGGGTATGTGAACCACATCTTCTTTATGCATTCATCTACTGACAGACACTTAGGGTGCTTCCATTTCTTGGCTATTGTAAATAGTGCTGCAGTAAACATAGAGGTGCATATGTCTTTTTCAAACTGGGCTCCTGCATTCTTAGGGTAAATTCCTAGGAGTGGAATTCCTGGGTCAAATACTATTTCTATATTTAGTATTTCTGAGGAAACCCCATACTGATTTCCACAGTGACTGCACCAATTGACATTCCCATCAACAGTGTAGGAGGGTTGGTTTTCTCCACATCCTCGCCAACACTTGTAACTTCTTTTATTTTAGACAGAGGTCATTCTAACTAGTGTGAGGTGGTATCTCATTCCCTGATGATCAGCAATGTGAAGCATCTTTTCATATGCCCACTGGCCATTTGTATTTCTTCTTTGGAGAAATGTCTGTTCAGGTCCTTCACCCATTTTTAATAGGATTATCTGCTTATTTATTGTTGAGGCATATAAGCTCTTAAGATATTTTCGATGTTAGCACCTTATTGGATAAAATATTTATGAATATATTATCCCATATTATAGGGTGCTTTTTTTGTTCTGTTGATGGTGTGCTTTGCTGTACAGAATGTTTTTAGCTTGATGTAATTCCACTTATTCATTTTTTTTTCCCTTGTCCGACGAGATGTGTTCAGGAAAAAGTTGCTCATTCTTATGTTCAAGAGATTTTTGCCTGTTTTCTTTTTTTATATATATACTTTATTTTACTATCATTAATCTACAATTACATGTGCATCATTATGGTGATTAAACTACCCCCTTCATCAGGTCCCCCCCACAAACCACATTACAATCACTGTCCATCAGCGTAGTGAGATGCTATAGAATCACTACTTTCTTCTCTGAGTTGTACAGCAATCTCCGTGCCCGCCCAACAATACAAATGCTAATCGTAATGCCCCTTTTTCCGCCTTGACCCTCCCTTCCCACCCATCCTCCCCCATCCCTTTCTCTTTGGTAACTATTAGTCCGTTCTTGGGTTCTGTGAGTCTGCTGCTGTTTTGTTACTTCAGTTTTTCTCTTTGTTCTTATACTCCACATATGAGTGAAATCATTTGATACTTGTCTTTTTCGGCTTGGCTTTTTTCACTGAGCACAATATTCTCTAGCTCCATCCATGTTGTTGCAAATGGTAGGATTTGTTTTCTTCCTATGACCGCATAATATTCCCTTGTGTATATTTACCACATCTTCTTTATCCATTCATCTACTGATGGACACTTAGGTTGCTTCCATTTCTTGGCTATTGTAAATAGTGCTTCAATAATCATAGGGGTGCATATGTCTTTTTCAAACTGCGCTGCTGCATCCTTAGGGGAAATTCCAAGGAGTGGGATTCCTGGGTCAAATGGTATTTCTATTTTGAGTTTTTTAAGGAACCTCCATACTGCTTTCCACAATGGTTGAACTAATATGCATTCCCACCAGCAGTGTAGGAGGGTTCCCTTTTCTCCACATCCTCGCCAACATTTGTTGTTCTTTGTGTTTTGGATGTTGGCCATCCTCACTGGTGTGAGGTGATATCTCATTGTGGTTTTAATCTGCATTTCTCTGATGATTAGCGATGTGGAGCATCTTTTCATGTGCCTGTTGGCCATCTGAATTTTTTCTTTGGAGAAGTGTCTATTCATGTCCTCTGCCCCATTCTTAATTAGATTATTTGCTTTTTGTTTGTTAAGGTGTGTGAGTTCTTTATATATTTTGGATGTCAACCCCTTATCGGATATGTCATTTATGAATATATTCTCCCATACTGAAGGATGTCTTTTTGTTCTACTGATGGTGTCCTTTGCTGTACAGAAGCTTTTCAGCTTGATATAGTCCCACTTGTTCATTTTTGCTTTTGTTTCCCTTGCCCGGGGAGATATGTTCATGAAGAAGTCAATCATGTTTATGTCTAAGAGATTTTTGCCTATATTTTTTTCTAAGAGTTTTATGGTTTCATGACTTACATTCTGGTCTTTGATCCACCTTGAGTTTACCTTTGTGTATGGGGCTAGACAGTAGTCCAGTTTCATTCTCTTACATGTAGCTGTCCAGTTTTTCCAACACCAGCTGCTGAAGAGGCTGTCATCTCCCCATTGTATATACAAGGCTCCTTTATCAAATATTAATTGACTGTATATGTTTGGGTTAATGTTTGGATTTTCTATTCTGTTCCACTGGTCTGTGGGTCTGTTTTGGGGCCAAAACCATATTGTCTTGATTACTGTGGCTTTGTAGTAGAGCTTGAAGTCAGGGAGCATAATTCCCCTTGTTTTATTCCTCCTTCTCAGGATTGCTTTGGCTATTCGGGGTCTTTTGTGGTTCCATATGAATTTTATAATTATTTGTTCCAGTTCATTGAAGAAAGCTGTTGGCAGTTTGATAGGGCTTGCATTGAATCTGTAGATTGCTTTAGGTAGTATAGCCATTTTGACAATATTTATTCTTCCTAGCCAAGAGCATGGGATGCATTTCCATTTGTTAGTGTCCTCTTTAATTTCTCTTAGGAGTGTCTTGTAGTTTTCAGAGTACAGGTCTTTCACTTCCTTCGTTAGGTTTATTCCTAGGTATTTTATTCTTTTTGATGCAATTGTGAATGGAATTGTTTTTCTGATTTCTCTTTCTGTTAGTTCATCGTTAATGCTTAGGATAGCAACAGATTTCTGTGTGTTAATTTTGTATCCTGCAACTTTGCTGGATTCAGATATTAGTTCTAGTAGTTTTGGAGTGGAGTCTTTAGGGTTTTTTATTACAGTATCATGTCACCTGCAAATAGTGACAATTTGACTTCTTCTTTACCAATCTGGATGCCTTGTATGTCTTTGTTTTGTCTGATTGCTGTGGCTAGGACCTCCAGTACTATGTTGAATAACAGTGGAGAGAGTGGGCATCCTTGTCTTGTTCCCGATCTTAGATGAAAAGCTTTCAGCTTCTCACTGCTAAGTATGATGTTAGCTGTGGGTTTGTCCTATATGGCCTTTATGATGTTGAGGTACTTTCTGTCTATACCAATTTTGTTGAGAGTTTCAATCATGAATGGATGCTGAATTTTGTCAAATGCTTTTTCAGCATCTATGGAGATGATAATGTAGTTTTCGTTCTTCTTTTTGTTGATGTGGTGGATGATGTTGATGGATTTTTGAATGTTGTACCATCCTTGCATCCCTGGGATGAATCCCACTTGATCATGGTGTATGAACCTCTTGAAGTATTTTTGAATTCGGTTTGCTAACATTTTGTTGAGTATTTTTGCATCTACATTCATCAGGGATATTGGTCTGTAATTTTCTTTTTTGTTGAGATCTTTGCCAGGTTTTGGTATTAGAGTGATGCTGGCTTCATTGAATGAGTTTGGAAGTATTCCTTCCTCCTCTATTTTTTTGAAAAACTTTAAGGAGAATGGGTGTTATTTCTTAGCTATATGTCTGGTAGAATTCAGACGTGAATCCATCTGGTCCGGGGGTTTTCTTCTTGGGTAATTTTTTGATTACCACTTCAATTTCATTGCTGGTGATTGGTCTGTTTAGTTCTTCTGTTTCTTGCTTGGTCAGTCTTGGCGGGTTGTATTTTTCTAAGAAGTTGTCCATTTCTTCTATGTTTTCCAGCTTGTTAGCATATAGATTCTCATAATATTCTCTTATAATTCTTTGTATTTCTGTGGGGTCTGTCGTGATTTTTCCTTTCTCATTTCTGATTGTGTTTATGTGTGTAGATTCTCTTTTTCTCTTAATAAGTCTGGCTAGGGGTTTATCTATTTTCTTTATTTTTTCAAAGAACCAGCTCTTGGTTTTATTGATTTTTTCTATTGTTTTATTCTTCTCAATTTTATTTATTTCTTCTCTGATCTTTATTATGTCCCTCCTTCTGGTGACTGTGGCCTCATTTGTTCTTCTTTTTCCAATTTCAGTAACTGTGTGTTTAGACTATTCATTTGGGAATGTTCTTCCTTCTTTAAATAGGCCTGGATTGCAATATACTTTCCTCTTAGAACTGCCTTTGCTGTGTCCCACAGAAGTTGTGGCTTTGTGCTGTTGTTGTCATTAGTCTCCATATATTCTTTGATTTCTGTTTTGATTTGGTCATTAACCCATTGATTAATTAGGAGAATGTTGTTAAGTCTCCATGTATTTGAGAGCCTTTTTGATTTCTTTCTAAAATTTATTTCTAGTTTTATACCTTGGTGATCTGAGAAGTTGGTTGGTAGGATTTCAATATTTTTTAATTTACTGAGGTTCTTTCTGTGGCCTAGTATGTGATCTATTCTGGAAAATGTTCCATGGGCACTTGAGAAGAATGTGTATCCTGCTGCTTTTGGGTGCAGAGTTCTGTAGGTGTCTGTTAGGTCCATCTGTTCTAGTGTGTTGTTCAGTGCGTCTGTGTCTTTACTTATTCACTGTCTGGTTGTTCTGTTGTTTGGAGTGAGTGCTGTGTTGAAGTCTCCTAAAATGAATGCATTGCTGTCTATTTCCTCCTTTAATTCTCTTAGTATTTCTTTCACATATGCTGGCACTCCTGTGTTGGCTGCATATATATTTATAATGGTTATATCTTCTTGTTGGAATGACCCCTTTATGATTATGTAATGTCCTTTTTCTCGTTTCTTTCTTCGTTTTGAAGTCTATTTTGTCTGATACAAGTACTGCAACACCTGCTTTTTTCTCTTTGTTCTTTCCATGAAATATCTTTTTCCATCCCTTCACTTTTAGTCTGTGTATATCTTTGGGTTTGAGGTGAGTCTCCTGTAAGCAGCATATAGATGGGTCTTGCTTTTTTATCCATTCTGTTACTCTGTGTCTTTTGATTGGTGCATTCAGTACATTTACATTTAGGGTGATTATCAATAGATATGTACTTATTGCCATTGCTGGCTTTAGATTCGTGGTTACCAAATGTTCAAGGGTAGCTTCTCTACTGTCTAACAGTCTAACTTAACTTTCTTGTTAAGTTATTGTAAACACTGTCTGATGTTTCTTTATTTCTCTCCCTTCTTATTCTTCCTCCTCCATTCTTTATATACCAGGTGTTTTATTCTTTGCCTTTAGTTAGTATTTGGATGGTCTGCTTTCTTTGCTATGATTTTATTTTCTCTGGTTTCATTTTTTTAGCCTTAGGAGTGCTTCCCTCTAGAGCAGTCCGTTTAAGATATCCTGTAGTGGTGGTTTATGGAGCAAACTCTCTCAACTTTCGTTTGTCTGGAAATTGTTTAATCCCTCCATCATATTTAAATGATAATCGTGCTGGATACAATATTCTTGGTTCGAGGCCCTTCTGTTTCATTACGTTAAATATATCATGCCATTCTCTTCTGGCCTGTAAGGTTTCTGTTGAGAAGTCTGATGATACTCTGATGTGTTTTCCTTTGTAGGTGATCTTTTTTCTTTCTCTAGCTGCCTTTAATACTCTGTCTTTATCTTTGATCTTTGCCATCTTAATTATTATGTGACTTGGTGTTGTCTTCCTTGAGTCCCTTGTGTTGGGAGATCTGTGGGCTTCCGTGGACTGCGAGACTATTTCCTTCCCCAGCGTAGGAAAGTTTTCAGCAATTATTTCTTCAAAGACACTTTCTATCCCTTTTTCTCTCTCTTCTTCCTCTGGTACTCCTATAATGCGAATATTGTTCCATTTGGATTGGTCACACAGTTCTCTTAATATTCTTTCATTCCTAGAAATCCTTTTATCTCTCTCTGCCTCAGCTTCTCTGTATTCCTGTTCTCTAATTTCTATTCCATTAACAGTCTCTTGCACCTTATCCAGTCTGCTGTTAAGCCCGTTGATCGCTTGTCTGATTTCTGCATTGTCTTTCCTCACTTCCCTCACTTCCTCCCTTCCTCCCTTAGCTCTTGCACATTTCTCTGTAGATCCATCAGCATGGTTATGACTTTTATTCTGAATTCTTTTTCAGAAAGACTGTGCATTTCCATCCCTTCAGGCTCCCTCTCTTGGGTTGTCTGGTTGATCTTAGTCTGGACCATATTCCTCTGTCTTTTCATGGCTATAGAAGTGGTCACTGGTAGTTGCCACATATGTCAGCTGGGCTGTTTAAGACTTTAAAAAGAAAAAAAAAGAAAGAAAGAAAAAAAAAAGAAAAAAACAAAACAAAACAAAACAACCAAAAAAAAATGCCCACCAGGAGTAGATTCTGTGGGGATGCTGCAGGTGGCACTGTTGCTCCAGTATTCCGCAGCTGTGGCCACACCGCTCCACAGGGCCCTTTATAGCTCTGGCCGGGGTGGGATCGAATGGGAGGCTGTTGATCTCTGTGGGAAGTCTAAGAGCGGCCACCCTTTTTCAGTCGCCAGCTAAGGGGTCCAAAACTCCCCAGGACTCCCAGCCTGCTGGGCTGAGTGTGTCCTGGCAATCCGGCTCCTCCACTGGGCTCCTGTCTCTTTAAGACCGCTGAAAAAAGCATGCACTTTTTTTTTCTTTTTCTTTCCTTTCTGGGAGCCGGCTGCAAGCACCCTGGTTCGTTCCCCGCTCAGATCCTGCACCCTCTGTCTCTCCAATCTCCGCCACACCACACGATGTGTGTCACCTTTCCCCGCGCTGATCACTGGGGCTGGTTATTTTAAGGGGTGTACTTCCACTCACTCCTGGCTCTGAATCCTCTCCTTCTGCGGGTCCGCTGGGGTGGGTGAGTGCTCAGGTCCTGCTGGGTCGCGGTTCCGTACCTTACCCACCTCGCGGGGTGCTGTGTCCTCTCAGGTGTAGCTGCATCCTGTGTGCTTTCCTGTGTATTCTGGTCTCTCTTTCAGGAATAGTTGTATTTGCTGTGTTTTCATAGATATATATAGTTTTGGGAGGAGATTTCTGCCTCCCTGCTCATGCTGCCATCTTCCCGAAGTCCTCGCCTGTTTTCTTGTAATAGTTTTATGGCTTGATGTCTTTAGATCTTTAATCCATTTCAAATTTATTTCTGTATATGGAGCTAAGCAGTAATCCAGTTTCAGTCACTTGCATGTAGCTGCCCATTTTTTCACAACAAAAGTTATTGAGGAGGATGTCCTTTCCCATTGTGTATTCATGGCTCCTTTATCATACATTAATTGACCATAGATGTGTGGGTTTATATCTGGGCTCTCTATTCTGTTCGATTGATCTATGGGTGTGTTCTTGTGCCAGTACCATATTGTTTTGTTTACTGTAGTTTTGTAGTAGAGCTTGAAGTCCGGGAGTGTAACCCAGCTTTGTTCCTCTTTCTCAAGATTGCTTTGGCTATTTGGGGTCTTTTTTGGTTCCATATGAATTTTAGAACTATTTGATCTAGTTCATTGAACAATGGTGTTGGAATTTGGATAGAGTTTGAACTGAATCTGTAAATAGCTTCCAGCAGGGTGGTTATTTTAACAATATTAATTCTTCCTGTCCATGAGCATGAGATAGATTTCCACTTTTTGGTATCTTCTTTAATTTCTCTCATGAGTGTCTTATAGTTTTCAGAGTATAGGTCTGTCACTTTCTTAGGTTTATTCCTAGGTATTTTATTCTTTTTGATACAATTGTAAATGGAATTGTTTTCTTGATTTCTGTTTCTGCTAGTTCATTGTTAGCATAAGGAATGCAACAGATTTCTGTGTATTAATATTGTATATTGCAACTTTGCTGGATCCAGGTATTAGTTCTAATAGTTTTCCAGTGGAGTCTTTAGGGTTTTTTATATATTGTATCATGTCATTGGCAAATATTGAGAGTTTAACTTCTTCCTTAGTAGTTTGGATAGCTTTTATCTCTTTGTGTTGTCTGATTGATGTGGCTAGGACCTCCAGAACTATGCTGAATAAAAGTCATGAGTGGACATCCTTGTCTTGTTCCTGATCATAGAGGAAAATATTTCAGCTTTTCAACATTAAGTATGATGTTAGCTATACATTTGTCATATATGGTCTTTATTATATTGATGTATGAACCCTCTATGCCCATTTTGTTGAGTTTCTATCATGAATGGATGTTCAATTTTCTCAAATGCCTTTTCAGCATCTATTGAGGTGACCATGTGTTTTTTAATCTTCTTTTTGTTAATGTGGTGTATGATACTGATTTATGAATATTATACCATTCTTGCATATCTGGAATAAATCCCATGTAGACATGATGGATGATCCTTTAGATGTATTTTTGAATTCAGTTTGCTAATATTTTGTTGAGGATTTTTGCATCTATATCCATCAAGGATATTGGTCTAAAATTTACTTTTCTTGTAGTGTCTTGGCCTGGTTTTGGTATTAGAGTGACACTGGCCTCATAGAATGAGTTCATAAGTATTTCACCCTCTTCTACTTTTTGGAATACTTTAAGAAGGATGGGTATCAGCTCTTTTTTAAATGTTTGGTAGTATCCAGCTATGAAGCCATCAGGTTCCAGGAATTCAACTTCATTGCTAGTAACTGGCCTGTTCAGATTTTCTGTTTCTTCCTGAGTCAGTCTTGGGAGGTTGTATTTTTCTAGGAAGTTGTCCATTTCTTCTAGGTTGGCCAATTTATTGGCATATACTTTTTCCTAGTATTCTCTAATAATTGTTTGCATTTCTGTGGTATCCATTGTGACTACTCCTTCATTTCTGATTTTATTTGTGTACTCTCTCTTTTTTCTTGATAAATCTGGCTACAGATTTATATGTTTATTTTCTCAAAGAACCAGCTCTTAGTTTCATTAATTTTTTCTATTATTCTTCTTTATTTATTTCTTCTCTGATCTTTATTATGTCCCTTCTTCTTCTAACTTTGGTTTTCCTTTGTTCCTTTTCTAATTTCTTAATTGTGAGTTTAGACTGTTTATTTGGGATTTTTCTCATTTCCTAAGGTAGGCCTGTATTACTATGTATTTCCCTCTTAGAAAGGCCTTTATGGCATTTCACAAATACTGGACCATTTTATTTTTGTTTTCATTTGCTCCATGTATTATTTTATTTGTTTTAATTTTCTCATTGATCCATTGATTTAGAAACATGTTGTTTAGCCTCCATGTGTTTGTAGGCTTTTTTGTTTTATGTAATTTATTTCTAGTTTCATACCATATTGTTCTGAGAAGTTGGTTGATACAATTTCAGTCTTTTTAAATGTATTGAGGCTCTTCTTGTGGCCTAGTATGTTTTCTTTCAAAGAGATCTATCTTTCAGTAGATCTCTTCTAGAGAATGTTTCATATGCACTTGAGAAAAATGTGTATCCTGCTCCTTTTGGGTGGACTGTTCTGTAGATATCTGTTAGGTCCATCTGATCTAATTGTATTGTTCATTGCCTCTGTTTCCTTACTTATTTTCTGTCTGGTTAACCTGTCTATTGATGTGAGTAGTGTGTTAATGTCTCCTGCAATGAATGTGTTGTAATCTTTATTTCCCTCTTTAATTGTCTTAGTATTTTTTTTATGTATTTAGGTACATCTATGTTGGGTGCATGGATATTATAATAAATGGTTATATCCTCTTGTTGGACTATTATGTATGTCATTATGTAATGTCCTTTTCTGTCTCTCATTACTTTCTTTGTTTCGAAGTCTATTTTGTCTGATATAAGTACTGCTACTCCTGCTTTTTTTCTCTATTGTTTGCATGAAATATTTTCTTACATCCCTTTAGTCTGTGTATATCTTTGGGTCTGAAATGAGTCTCCTGTAGGCAGCATACAGATGGGTCTTGTTTCTTTATCCATTCTGCCATTCTATGTGTTTTTATTGGTGCATTTAGTCCATTTACATTTAAGGTAATTACTGGTACATATGTAATTATTGTCATTTTATTAACTGTTTTCTGTTTGTTTTTATAGCTCCTTTCTGTTCCTTTCTTCTTCTCTTATTTGATGGTTTTCTTTAATGTTGTGGTTGGATTTTCTTTTTTAATTTTTTGTGTGTCTATTATAGGCTTTAGGTTTGTATTTACCAAAGTTTGAAGGATAGCTTCCTGACTATATAACAGTCTATAGTAAGTTGCTGTTGCTCTATTTCAAACACAATCTAAAAGTTTTTTTTCTTCTTCTTCCTCCTCCACACTTTATGTATTAGATGTCATAATCAAAACTATTTGGCTTTAGGAACATTTCCATATACAGCAGTCCCTTTAACACAGCCTGTAATGCTGGTTCTGTTGTTATAAATTCTTTGATCCTTTATTTATCTGCAAATTGTTTAGTGCCTGCTTCAAATATAAAGATAATTTTGCTGGGTAGATAATTCTTGGTTGAAGGTCCTTCTATTTCAGTACATTAACTATTTCATTCCACTCCCTTCTGGCCTGTAAAGTTTCTGCTGAGAAGTCAGTGGACAACCTGATGGGGTTTCCATTGTAAGTAATCTTTTTTCTCTCTCTGGCTGCTTTCAATACTCTCTCCTTATCCTTAATCTCTGCCATTTTAATTATTATGACTTGGTGTTATCTTCCTGGAGTTCCTTTTGTTAGAGGCTCTGTGAACTTCCATGACATGAGGATCTATTTCCTTCCCCAGACTGTAGAGGTAGGTTTTCAACAATTATTTCCTCAAAGTGACTTTCTATCCCTTTGTCCCTCTCTTCTCCATCTGGCACCCCTATTATGTGAATATTATTTCGTTTGGATTGGTCGCACAGCTGTCTTACCATTATTTCATTCCTAAAGATCCTTTTTTCTCTCTGCTCCTCAGCTTCATTGTGTTCCTGCTAATTTCCACCTCACTGATTGTCTCCTCTATTTGCAATCTATTCTTTGTTCCCTCCACTTGTGTTTCATTTCAGTTACTGTATTCTTCAGCTCTTGTATCGCTTTATTGAAATCCCCTATGAGATCTTTAACACAGTTCTGCATATCAATGAGCATATTCATGACTTTTTCTTTGAAATCTTTATCAAGAAGATTGGTGAGGTCCATTTCATTTATCCCTCTTTCTGGTGTCTTATCCTGCAGTTTTGTTTGGAACATATTCCTCTACCTACTCATTTTGTCAGGGTTTCTGTTTCTTCCTTTGTATTAGATGGATCTGGTATGTATGCTTCCTGATCTAGAGAGTAATGGCTTTATGAAGAAGGAATCCTGTGGTGCCCAGAAGTTCAGGGCTCTATCCTCCCCAGAGCCTGATTCTCCTTTGCTGTTGGTGGGCAATGTGTGGGGTCACCTTTCTGTCTGTCTGCTGGCAATGGTTTATCTGTCTGCAGGTGGTTTGCCTCAGTTGGGCCTATGTGATCAGAGCAGTGATTACTGCTAGGGTGGTGGGCAAGGCTGCCCTCTGCCTGCCCTGCAATGATGGTGGGGCTGCTGGGTTAATGGGGTTGGCAAGGCAGTTACAGGGCAAGTTGCACAATGGCAGGGTGCATTAGCTCGCAGGGGTGGCAAGTCACCCAGCTGCAGAGCCCTCGGGTGCACAGCAGTGGCAGCAAGCCATGTGGTGAGAGCACGTGGGAGTGCTCACCAGTGGCCACTGGGTGAGCAACAACAGTGGCAAATTGTGTGCTGAGAAGACACAGGCGGGCTTAGGCAGTGACTTGCACAGGTGGAAGGGCCTGCAGCTAGTTGTGCTGCAGTAGCGCACAGCTGCTGCATCAGTGTGTCCCACGAGCACCTCCGAACAGCAATTCATGCAGCACCCAGTTCATCCACCCATGGCATGCAAGGAGATTTTGGAGCTGGCTCCTGCAGGCATCTCACCAGTTGCACTGAAACAGGGCCTTGAAAGACAGGAGAGTCTCCTTGTGCCTTCTAGGCACCATCGGATGCTGTTGAGCAGAGTGGGTTGGAGCAGTGGCAGCATGCAGGAGGCATCTCAGGGCTGAGCTGCCAGTGAGGGGAATGGAGAACCTGGGACTCCTGAGAGTACCCAGTACTCCTGGGCTGAGGGAGGGCTGGAAAGGTATTGCCCACCTGTCCATTCTCTTACAGAACAGACCTGTCCAACCTACATACACCCTTCTGGCTCCCCTATCCCCCATACTATTGGCAAGTCATTCAAACTATTTCCTCTGTATTGAGTCTTGGTGGGACAAGCAGAGCATGCCTGTCCTCTACAGGCAGTTGGTGTCTCAGCCTCCCAGAGTGTTCCAACTGTCTCTGGTGTCCAGTCCCACCAATCACCAGTACCCAATGCCATGTGGACTCATGTTCCTGGAGCAGATCTCCAGGGCCAAGTGTGCAGAGTTCCTGGCCACCGATCCCCTTGCCACTCCTTTCCTCTTACTCCTGCATGTAAGCTGGGATGGAGGAAGGGCTGGGGTCTCACTTGGTCTCAGCTCTGCCACTTTACCCTCTTCTCTATGGTCTTCTCTTTTTCCCCAAATGTAGATGGTGTGTTCTACAGTCTTCAGTTCATTTTCAGGTTTAGCTGTATTTGCTGTAGTTGCTTCTTTTGTATGTGTGTGGGAGAAGGTTTCATCTTGCCTTCCTACTCTGCCATCTTTGAGGCTTCCCTCTCCCCAATACTAGATTTCTATGCAAAACAAATACTTTTCTTATCTGAACCACTCATATCAAAATGTTGAAACAATTAAATTACAATTTTGTCTGATATGAATATCCTATGCAACAGTGCAAAACACAGAACCCTGATTTCAGACATATTGTTTGCTTTTAAACTGGCAAACAAACTGAAAAATGCATCAAAGTTTACTAAAGAAAACCTGAGGCACACTGCCAGATCAGAGGTTTAGGAATTCATCGTGACTCACTTTTTATATGTTTTTGACTGGTGGTGGGAAGGGGGGGGTTATCTAGTCTCTCATATAAACACAAAAACACACAAACATAGGGAAAAATATTTAACTGCCTACACACAAAATATGACTAAAAATCACACCTAAAAATAAATCACATTGATTTTATAGGTATGTGTGCATGCTTATATTTACATGTTTATGTATCTGTATATGTGATTATGGGTATATAGTGTCTTAACAAAATTCTTCCAAGTTGCTATCTCATCTATTTCTTTGAATGTACCATGTAAAAAATTGCACAACTGCATTGTGAGCTTTAGGAAACCCTAAAAGGATCTTGAGCTACCTCCTCATTTTTCAATAGAAAAACTGAAGGCCAAAGAAGACACCAACATAAAAGCTAGCTGAAGACAGAACTGGGACTACAACTCTGGGCTCCTAACTCTTAATCTTTTGCACCAAATAATCATGCCATATAGTAAACACACAGACTTCTGAAAACTGGTATATATTGTCAGAAGAAACAACAACAGCTCCTATTATTATATCATTTTATATTTACTTACTTTTGAAAGTAATGTGTTCTTTCAAAAATCTGCTATAGCTTAATGAGAAAATGATGATACACTAGAATTTTCTATCCAAGCATATTTTGATTTCACACACTATTTAACTGTAAAGTACATTCAGAAATAATCACATCTTAAAGCTTATACCTCTATAATCACAATATTGGACTCTAATTAAGTACAAAAATCATTGATTTATGAATTAATTTTCATTCTCTGATTGGCTAAAATTATTTTAATATGTAGTTTTTTCTATGTATCTAGAAAATATAGCATTATAGTTAAGGATATGGATGCTATAAAAGGATTACCTGGCTCCACTACATACTACTATGTAACACTGGGCAAGTCACTGACCCACCCTGTATCTTAATTTTGTACAAATACAGAACCTGCCTGATAGGGTTTTGGAGAAGATTGAATAAGTTACCAATACAAAGCAAAACAACAATGTGGGCTCTTAGCAAACACTCAAAAAACATTAACTATTTCGACTAATTTTTAGTCAGCAGGTTGAGTAACATATTGGAGCTAAAGGAACCTCAGAAATTATATGGCAAGCATTTTGTAAAGGGCCAGACAGTAAATATTTTAGGCTTCTCCGGCCATACTCTCTGTCTCAACTACTCTATAGCCTATGGACAAATTCAGACATAGACAATAAACTGATGGGTATAGTTGTATTCCAATATAACTTTACTTAAAAAAACAGGTGGCAGGCTGGATCTGGCCTGAGGGTCATAGTTTGCAGCCCTTCTAAGCAGAATAAGTGAAGAAGAGAGAGATCAAGTGAGTAACAGAAAATTACCTAACAAGCCATTAGCAGGTACAGAACTAGAACCAAGAACTCTACAATTCAGTTCAATTTTCTTTCTACCTCTCCATATAGGAGAGGCCCCATAAAGTCTTCTCATACTAATCTACAAACAGAAACAAACTCTCCTTTCTCTACTGTCCCACAACATACAAGATCAGCAGAAAACTGATACATTTTAAAGAGTGAGGAGTACACTGGGATTCATTATACTGTTCTTTCTACTTCTGAGTGCCTGATAATTTCCAAAATAATGTTTTTTAGTCTCAAAGCACTCAGTACTCTTCATAAGGTATTTATCAATTCTCTCAGAATATTTGTGTACATATTTTTTTCTGTACTAGAAATGGTAATTTGAAGGCAGAGATCATGTCATTTGCATCATGCTATCACCATCCCCTGCCAAGCCTCATACACAGCCGTTTTATAATTAGCATTCAATAAACAAATGGCCCCGAAATAACTGAAGTCATCTCAAACAAGGTATTATCTACAACTCCAACAATTCTCTCTTTATTTCCAAATCTCTCAATATCCATGAACAATGTTGTCAATAAAATGCTGTTTCCTACACCCAGTTTGTTGCCAATCAGTCTTCATTACATTATTTCAAAATCTAACCTGAAATCTATTTCTAGCTAACATCTCTTTTCAGGTCTAATGCCACCTCTCCATAAGCAGATTCACCACCACCACAACACTGTTCTCCATTAGACCACACTTGGTACATTAAAAGTAAAGAGTCTTTTTGATATAATGGTAATATTCTTTTAATTTTACTGTAGTCATCCAACAGCACTAGTGGAGTGATTCAGTTCTTACCCTCTTCATGGCCCTTCCCAGATTTCATGATATGACCTTGCTTACCTTATTTCTTCCTTCACCTCTAGCTAACTTTTATTCTTTCCAACTCTTCTCCTAAGAACTCGTTAGAAATTTCCACTCTTCTTCCCTCAACAAAATACAAAGCTCTCTGCTTCAAGAAATTCTTCCAAATCTCAAAGTATTTTCTCATCAAATATACCCCTGACCAAATGGGAAAAAGGTAACATTTCCTACAGATTTCTCATGGACCACAAGTGTCTGCTACTCATCACAATGAGAAAAGAGAAGTAATCCAAAGATCCATACCCCACCTGCATCTGTGTCCACACATTCTTCCTTCTCTCTTTTTCTATAAATAGCCGATAATCCTAGTAACAGATAACCTCTCCTGTCTCACCCTACCACACTTAAGAACAGTGCTGCCCCTCTCTTCTACACCAATTTTCCATGTCTACTGTGTCTTTCTCACTGGTGTAAGAACATACCAGTTTTGCACATCTTTAAAACTCTGTACCATATAGCCTTCCAACTAATGCTCCATCCCTTTTCAGTTCAAAGGATGTACACCATCACCCTCTTCAATTTCTCTTCTTCTACTCTGCCAAACATTCCAAGCAAGCTTTCACCATTCACCACTCACGGAAATGGCTGTCATGAAGGTCATCAATGATATCTTTTCCTAAATTCTCTATCCTCATTTTTAAAACAGTTGACTAGGCTCCTACTTATGCAAACACTTCCTTCAGTTGGCTTCCAGTATTCCACACTCTCCCGCTCATCCTCTTATCTAGCGTACAGCTCTTTTTCAGAATGCTCTGCTGGTTGTTCATCTCATAATGCTAGAGTGTCCCACAGCTCAGTTCTTGGTCCTCCTCAGTTTTCTAAATACTCACATTTTTTTATGAATTTGCTTTTAAAATCAGCCATATGCTGAAAATCCTTAATGTGTACCCTTAGCCTTCAGAGTGTCTGCTTGATATCCCCACTTGGATATTTAAAATGCATCTAACCCTTAACATGTCCAAATTCTTAGTCCTCACCTCATCTTTCTCCTGCTATCTTCCCCATTTCAGTAGATGAAATTCTGTCTTTTCAGTTGCTTAAGCAATTAAGTTCTCCTTAATTTCTTGTTTTAACACTCCATACGCAATCTGTCAGCAAATCCTGTGGCTAGTACCATCAGAATACATCCAGAATTTGAACTTTTCACCACCTCCACTGTTTCCATCCCATTCTAAGCCAACATCACCTATCATACGGATTATTGTAATGAGCTAACTGGCAACCCTGCTTCTGCCTTTGCCTTCCTTCTTTCAGTCTGTTCTCAACACAGGAGCCAGAGTAATGGTGTTGAACAGCTGTTCTGATTAAAACGCTGCATGGGCTTCCCACGTCACTTCAAGAAAAGCTGGAGTCATCACAACAGCTTCCTAGACCATTTAGTAATATCTAGCCTCTATTTAAGCCCATGTATCCTATGTCCCTTCTTCCTTCACTCCACTCCACCCACAATGGCTTCTTTGCTGATCCTGGAACACACCAATACGCAGGGCCACTGCATTTTCTATTCTGTGCTCCTGGGAAGTTCTCGCTCCAAACATCACACAGACCACTCCTCACCTGCTTCAGGTTTACTGATACATCACCTTCTCTAGAGCCCTTCCTTCCCTTACAATCCTATTTTTAACTGCTAAACACACACACACACAAACCCTTTCTTACATGTTTCTCCACGGCACTCATTATAGAATCACCTTATGTTTTTCTACTTATTATATATACTGTCTCCTTCTACTACAATGTATATTCCAAGAAGACCGTACTTTATTTCAGTGCCAAGTTTAAATTCAAACCTTTCCTTAAGTCTTAACTCCACCATCCACCCAGGGCACTTTGCACCACCGCCACAGTGCTCGCCATGGCCGCTTCTCCTGGGTAAGGAGTCTCTGAACGATATGGACTGAATGTCTTTTTCCTCTTAACCTATCACCCCATGATACCTATGACTGACATCTGAAGAAGTATTACTGTATCGGACTGAATGAAGTGCACACTACAGGAACCTATGACAACTGCTTAGGTTGATCAAGACGTAGTTCATCAACAAAAGCAGCACCATTATCTAGGTTTCTAAGGTCGGTTTCAAAGAACAGGGGACATTTTCTGCATGGTTAATTGAAGCAACAGGACATACAGTCCAATAACTTCGTCACAAGTACAGGTCCAGGATCCATCACTCTGCTCCTCAGGATGCACAAGCCATAGTGCAAAGCCTGAATCGGGGCCAAGGATGATAGAACAGTAAAGGATAGTGCTGTGAACTTGTTATTCCAACAGTGAGGGACAACAGAACACAAGACACCAAAAGATGAGCTATCCAAAAAGAGTAAAAATGGAACAAAAAAAAGGTAAAGAATTTTGGAAAGGGAGGAAGGGACTAGAAGATGGAGAGCTGTGGAAGAATGAGACCAAAGGGCAAACGTGGTAGTAAGCCAGACAGTGCGGAGAAACCAGCGAAGGCTTTTACCAGACTGCTCTTTCAACAGCGTCTCACACTTACTTGAGAACGCCCCCCTGCACGCTCTGCAGCGGCCTTCCACGCCGGGGGCGTCACTCTGGGCGAGCCCCCCTTAGCGCACCGGGCCACAGCGCCCGGGCTTTGACCTGCGCGCCGCACGGGTGGGGACAGGCGTGCGTGCATGTGTGAACGTGTCAGGACGCTGGGCAACGCTCTTAAGACTGTCGGCCTCGGAGGCGGGCAGGGGCCTCGCGGCGCGGAAGGGGCTCGTCGGGCCGGCGTGTGCTGCCGGGCGGCGCGAGCCAGGTGCCCCGCGCGCCGCCCCTCCGGGTGGCTCCCGTGCCCACCGCCCGAGCGCCCATCCGCCCGGGTCCTGGAAGCCAGCCGGCGCCCGGGACAGACGCAGCGGTGGGACACCGCCGCAGCCGCGCCAGTCTGGGCGGGCGGGAAGGAGGGCCGGGCGGAGACCGCGCCGCCTCAGAGCGCTGGGCTGGTTCTGCCAAAACTTCGAAAACAGAGGGACTCTGATTACCTGAGCGGCGCGGGCGCGGGCCCGTCTGCGGTACGGCTGCCGCTGCCGGGCGCAGGCCGGGTTTTCAGCAGCCGTAAAGCGGGAGGAGCGCCCGCGAGCCGTCGCCCCCGACCGGAGGCCCCCGGCGCCTCGGCCGGAGCGTCAGGCGCTTGGCAGCGAGCGGGCTGGGCTGAGTCATAATAAAAGACACGTTTGCCGAGCCAAGTGGGAAGGGGGGGATCCCTGTTAGATGGCAAGAGGCTCAAAAATAGGAAGGAATTTTTTAAGTGGCCCAGACAGTTTGCCCCATGGTGGGAGAGGGAAAACCTTCTTTTGTGATTTGCATATATTTTATAAATGCTTTGCATCCAATAAAACTTTGTTAAAGATATTTTTATGTGTGTTGCCTCCAGAGCCAGGTAGTTAGGTGTAAAGCTCGTCTTCATCACTTACAGCTGTAGTATCATAACGCAAGTTGCTTCAATTTTGTGCCTTTCCTTTCCCAAGTGTGGGACAGGATAATGAAGGTATCTCCCTCAGGAGAGAAAATGATGGAAGGATACATGGCATAGTGCCCATCTTGTCCAGCAATCCAATCTGGCACACTAGATGGGACCTCAACCCGGGGGGAGGGTTTTTGACTCTGATGGAGAAAGAATTTGGGAACAGGTCATACAGTGCAGGTAAGGAAGGCATTCTTTAAAGCAAAAGTAGTAGCCAGTGGCAATAGCCGAGAAGGCAGTAGAGAGCAAGGAAGAACAGGGAGGGAAGGAAAGTCCATTGAACTCATTCTTGGTGTAGGGAAAATCCCTTGCCAACTCCTAAAACCAGGGCCACCTGGCATCTGGTGGCCGCTTGAATCTGCATGTTGTGGAAACTAACCCCCATCACCCCAAAATATGGGGGAGCTGCGAGGCACTGAATGGCGTGAGATTTTGTTCTGAGAACTTCCCAAAGCAAAGAAAGGGGATTTCTCAGGCAGGCTGCTAAAGAGCATGATTGCACAACCACAGTCCTGTCTGGGTCACCTAAGTGACAGAAATTTATAAGCCCAAATCAGAGATCTCAGCAGCCCTTCCCTACTTATCTGAAGTAAAACAGAGACACACTTTGCTTAAGACAAGAAAATTGAATGAAATAGCGAAGTGACAAAGATATTTACCACTGGAGGTAGAGGTCGGTGGTTATTGTCTTCATCATGAAAAAGAGTTCAGAGATGAAGTACAACAGGCTTATGCAACAGGAAAGTTTATTTGGCAAGACAGTACACACTCAGGCTGCAGTGCAGCGACTTCAGAGAGGAGGCATGCTTAAAAGTTTAGGATTTGGGTTTTAAGGATTTCAAGAATGTGGTAAAAGGCCAGGGGGGCATGTGAAAAAAAAAGGCCAAAACTTGAAGTAAGAACATAACACACAGTCAATGTAATAGATAAATCACTTAATAGCTAGGCTGATTCTGGTGAGAGACATTATGTGACCATCCATAATCCTTTAGATATTCTACAAGATGAACTTAACACAGGGAATTTATTGCTCTTGTTCTTCTCAAAAACAATGATTACCCTCAAGTGGCGGAAACATACCACTTAGAACTGCTTGCCCTGCCTTAAGATAGGACGGGTTGTTGGCTAATCACCATAAAATATGTTGGGAACCTGACTTCCTAACTCCCTAGTTTTTAGAATAGAACCTCAGCCTTAAGATGGAGTCCTTCCTGTTCTTACTATACTGTTTATATCTCAAGATTTTTCATCATGGGCAGAAAAAATTATTCATCATGTTTGTCCCACATCCCTGCTCTACCTCACCCGCACTTTGCAGTCATTAAACGTTAATTATTATGATTTTAAAACAAAGGGGGAGGGCATAAGTGGAGCCTGGATTAACAGCTTTAAAAGGAAGAAGACAAAAATAAAGCAAGAATTTTTTTCAAGTGGGGTAAATTAGTCAAATGTCTCAGTGGATGAAAAGAAATTGGAGCCTCTAAGGACCAAATGAAGCCAAGAGTTGTAACTGAGGTGAGAAAAGAAAAAGAAAAAAAAAGAACTAGGAGTAGAAGAATAAAACTGAGCTCAGTGGCCAAAAAGCTGAAGCTTCATGAGGGAGGAGTATGTTTACTCGCTATTTAGAAAATCATGTCAAACTCCTTCTGCTGAAGGAGACTCTCTTAAATACTTAAACAGATAAACAACTGTCTAAAAATGAGCCCCAAATGAGGAGCCTATGCTCCAATGAATGAGATTTGGCAGTTCCACAAAATGAGGAAATTCTTCCCTGTGCTGCATCTTAGGGGGTTTGAGTCATCAAACCCAGAGCAAAAATTAGTGGGCTGGCTTCCTGGAAGGCACGCTGCCAGATGGATACGTTCTGCTTAGCTTGAGCCACTGAACGATATTTCCTCTGTCAATTTTGGAATAAAGGAATCTGAATAAAGATTTGAGGGGTGAACTGGAAAATAAAAGCCAAACTTAATATATCAGTATCTTATTATTATGATAGTTACATGTTATACTTAACATATGAGTATCTACCCACAATGAGTGCATACAGTTCAAAGATTCCAAAACAAATAACCATTTCTCCCACTTTCATTCTCCCTCCCCTTTGATTCTGCTTTTATTATATTTCTTTTTATCTACTCTTATTATATTCCTTTTTCTTTAATTTCTGTTTTATTTTTTTAAATATGGAACGCTTACAAATTTGCGTGTCATCCTTGCACAGGGGCCATGCTTATCTTCTCTGTATTGTTCCAATTTTAGTATATGTGCTGCCGAAGTGAGCACTTATTATATTACTTTTATACAATGGAACTGCCTACGGGAAAAGTGGTTTTAATTAATACTAAGGAATGGAAGGAATTTTAACTAGACCTCTCTAAGTAGGGAGGCCTTTTTAAAAGAAAGATTTGTTGAAAGTTTTAATGACAGCAAGGGTAAATTGGCAGATATGAAATCAGAAGTTGTTTTAGACAAACAAGAAAACAGTAGCAAGACTGGAGTGAAAGAGAATGGAATAGAAATCAGAAACCGTTATGCTTCCTAATTACTGTAAGCACCAAAGTCTACAGGAACTTTTTCTCTATGTGTTAAAGAAAATTTCATACAATAAAATATACTGTATGCAGCTACAGATGAGAAAAAAAGAAATAGAAATGAGGAACTTTTCTGTAAACTGTTTTGGGAAATACAGTAAGTTATATAAAGTGAAAAAATAGTACAGAACAATGTGTACAATATGGTACATGTGTATATAGACTAGATATGTTTATATTTACTTGTACATGCATAAATAATTCTGGAGGGAACCGTAAGAAACTAACAATAGTTACTCATGTAAAGGGAGGTCACATGTACTGATTAGATGGAGGAAGATATACCAAGGACATGTTTCACTGGATTCCTTTTTTTCTTTTGCTCTACCGCCTAGCCTTTCAAACAGAAATAAGAGAAAGAGAGGAGGGGAAAAAACCCTCTATTAGATTCTTGTAATGATTTGCATTTTCCTGGGAGGTCGCCTGCAGGATAGAAGTGGAGGTGCTTCTTTCTGCCTAGAAACACAAGCAAAATATTTGAGGGGATTAATTTTTGCAGAATTGAGAAAACCCTGAGTAAAATAAGACTCCCATTCTCTTTGTTTCAGTTTTGCTAAGCCTTCAGGCTGAGGCAAACAGATTGTCATTAAACCTTTATTAATGTGAAACAAAGAGATAAAATCTAAAATGATTTGAAGGCCTTAAACTAAAAAAAGCAAGAAAAGGAAACCATAGCCCAGAAAATAGAGAAAGAGATTAGGAAGCTTTTCTAAGGGGAACCTTTGAACTTTGGCTGTAATATGAATGCCTCTGACTTGCTTTAGACAGACAAACAGGCAATACAAACCAAAGCTGGGAACTAAGATCTGGGCAGTTCAGGTAAAAGAGCTTACCTAGCCTGAAATGATTTTGTCTGAGAAAATAGTTCTATTAATTTTAGGTAGAGACAAAAACCTACTACCTGATTTTGTGATTAACACTTCAATCACCTGAATCCACTTGAATGCATTTTTTTAGGTGGACTAAATTCTGTAAACCAAACCTTGACTCACAGGCCTTTGAGCATTTTGGGAATTTATCCAAAGGTGGATCTGACTAATAAATGTTTGCTTTTAAAGCTCTTAAATCCATCATTAGTTCATGTTAATAATGTAAAGCATAGAGTGATCTACTTCTCAAGGTGTTATATAGATATAATAAACATTTATAATTAAGTTATATCAATTTGATGGCTTTACATATCCCTTTTACACAACCAAATTTAACTTTAGTGTGCTAATATGATTTTTATTTAAGATTATAATATAAATTATATTGGAAAGGATTGATTGTTTGTTTGCAAAAGACTTGTACTTCCTAACATAAAACTTCAGTGGTATAACGACTTCAGGCCACATTCCAAACACAGTTAGAACATTACCTGTTGCTAAATCACTACATAACAGAAGGGATGCCAGGGTTCTTGTTTGAGGAGTCAAAGAGTGAACTTAGCAAACAGTCAAGGTAGGAGAGCCAGGGCAGAGGCTTTATTGAGAGATACACTGAGAGGACAGAGCTCCTGGATCACGCCAGGAGGGGACAAGAGATCACAGGGTGGTGCGTTGACTAGGAGATTTATAGGCAGTTGAGGATTTGGGGGAACTGATAAAGGGCTTAGAGTGTGGACTTGTCAAAAGTGGCCTTAGGATGTTTGTCCTTGATGAGATATTAAGTCCCTTTCAGCATGCTAAAGTGAATCTTACACATGATTACAAACAATTAGCATAATAAAAACATGGGCTACTTTCCTTTATCTGGGGAGTATCAACTGATCTCACTGAAGAATGATTCTAGAGCTTAATGTTTAACACAGAGTTTTGGTAGGGGGTTTCCTTGCATGTAGTTACATTGCTCTGACTGTAAATATCCTGCCTTGCTTTTTCCGGAGGCCCTCACCCTATTCTGTCTAAGCCTATGGTCCCTGTCTCAGAAGCAATAGTTAAACAGCCAAACATCCTCAACAAATTTATAATTTTGGAGATGATTACTCTTCCAATCAAAAGCACTTTGATCTTTTTAGACATTTGAGGCACAAGAATGACCACTTTGTGGTTTTGGTTGTTGGGCAATGTCACAACTAGAAAGTCTCAGGAAATTAAAATTTTCATTGGAAAAAATAACTGTAGAAAATAGACATTCTCATACATCTCAGATTGAAGTATAAGTTACTATATCCTCTACAAAGAGCAATTTGATAACAATCAAAATTACAAATGCCAAAATTATATTACCATAAAGTAGCAAATTATTTGTGGGAATTGATTCTATGGAAATAATGCACGTATAACATTATTCATTATAATAAAAAAAGTTTGGAAGTAGCCTAAAAGTCCATCTATAAGAAACTAGTTGAGTTAATTACAGCACATTCATACAATAAAATATACTATATGCAGCTATAGATTAGAAAAAAGAAATAGAAATGAGGAACTTTTCTGTAAACTGTTTTGGGAAATACAGTAAGTTATATAAAGTGAAAAAATAGTATAGAACAATGTGTACAATATGGTACCTGTGTATAAAGACTAGATATGTTTATATTTACTTGTACATGCATAAAAAATTCTGGAGGGAAACGTAAGAAACTACCAATAGTTACTCATGTAAAGGGAAGTCAAATGTACTGATTAGATGGAGGAAGATATGTCAAGGACATGTTTTATTGCATTCCTTTTTTTCATTTTGGGAGCCCATATAATATATTACCTGTTTGAAAATTTTGTTTAAAAATGCCAAATAGTATCCATAAGGTGAAAAAAGATAGTTAGAAACGTTCATTTGAAACTGAATAATCTCCCTGTCATAACTGTGTAAGTACTGAAGTTTCCTATTAAGAATTCCTGCAAGCTAAACTATGAATTACATGTACATTTGTTTTTACTATTAAGATCCACAGTATTTGAAAATAGTAGACAAACCTTCACACACAGATAAAATTCACTTTCATTTCTCTGCAATGGTTTTAAAGTTCCCAATAATAGAAAAATTAATGCATAGAGTACAGTGTATTTTATGTTAATAAATTGGAGTTTCTACAATTTACTATTCTTTTGCAGAAAATACTGTTTAGTAGCAAGTACTAGTATTTTAATTCTGTAATAACTAAAAGAAAATAATTCTTCATTTAAGTGCCTTTGAATCACATTCTTTCTCTGATTATTAACTACATAAATTTCCTGCTATCTCCAATGCTTTTTGGATAATAAATGGCCTCAATGTGAGGAAATCAATGAAAATAAATAAATAAAGTTGAATTACTTTGCTTACAGAGTGTTTTCAGTTTTAGCAGAAATGTATTTGTGTAAAGAAAGTTACTTAGCTGAGAAAGTGGCATCCAGGAGGTGTTGACAATGTGTATATGACTTCTGAAAAATTAAGCAGCATGGCAGGAACTGTTAGTCTCACTGATATCTGTGTGCTCCATACATTTTTAGCCTCCCTTGCAGTTATATTAGTACTGTGACAGGATTCTTCCATTTGCCCAGTGGAATGTGGACAAAGGATGCCATGCTCTCCTATGAGCTGGATATTGGAGAAAAGTCCACAGAGGACTCTTAAGTACTGTATCTCTCAGTATCAAGTCAGGAAAAATAAACGATGCTATTCAAAGAGAGGGGATTTAGTATTAATGCAATAATTATGCAGCATGTATAAAAGAAGCAGAAAAGAAGCAGTCAGGTAACTCAGAGATAATTGCAGGAAACAGCTACCCCCTGTAGGGCTGTGTGTTATAGAGAACTTTAAAATGGCCTCCATAACCCTCACCTCCTGGTATCCATGCTCTGCCAATAACTTCCCTTAGAATACGGTCTGGACCTAGTGATACTAATAGTACATAGAATAAAGCAGAAATAGTGAGATGTGACTTCTAAGATCAGGATAAAAGAGACTGGCTTCTCAGCTGGCATACCTTTTTTACTCTTTTGGATACTCACCTGCGGAAAGCCAGCTGACAAGTCATGAGGCAGTTTTGTGGAGAGAAAGGCTCACATGGCAAGATGTCAGCCCATCAACAACCATATGACAGAACTTGGAAGCTGGTTATACCTTCTCCCAGTCAAGCCTGCAGATGAGATCATACTGCCTGACAACAGTTTAAATGCAACCTCATGAGAAACTATGAGCCAGTGGCTCCCAGCTAATTTATGTCCACATTTTTCACCCTCAACAACTGTGAAATAATGTGTTTGCTTTAAAGCACTAGTTTGGGGTCATTTTTTATGCAGCAATAATAACAAATACACTAAGGAAACAAAAGGAAAGAAATGGTTTACCAAAACCTAGGAACTCAAATAGTGACCATGGGTGATTGGTTCTCAGTCCTCTAAGGAGGGATTTTTATGGCCACTTCATAAAAGTAGGATGGACTCTCTTCCAGTTATAGGTAAGATACAGAAGTTGATGACATTCCACACGACAAAAGAATTTGAGAAAAAGCTTATTACTCACCCAAAGAGCTCCTAGGAAAGCAGCAGCCTAAGTAAGTCCATGCTGATGTGAGTGATGCAGAGGGACAGGGTTGGACCTTTATCATGGCTCCTAGCCACCACAGTGGTATGGGACAGGAAGAGTTCCTGTGCATGGGCTGGTGATTTGCCCACCAGCTCCAAGAGGAGGCACACTCAGGCTCTCTTATCAGTCTGTTCAGATGTGAGGCCAAACAGGAAAAGGAGGTGAGGCTTTAAAAAGAGTCAGAAATCAAGCTTCAAAAAAATGAAGTCAGACTCTTTATTACAGGGTGTCTCTCAGCTACTGATTATACCTCAGGAGTTCAGAGGGACCCCCAGGAGATGGTAGTCTGACCTTTTAACTCTGACCTTTTACAGTTGGCTGCAGCTGATACCTCTGCAAGAGCACAAGTCCCGTTCTGGGAGAAGCAAAAGGCAATTGAGATGGAATCTGATTATTGTTGCTCAAACCATGCTGGCAGGAGAAAAGAAAGTCCTTTCACTCCTCCTCCAATTCCAAAAGGCCTGTTAGCAGAAATTAATCATTATCTCAGAAATGTAACCTATCCTAGACCCATCATTACAGAAAACACTATAGGACAGTGCATTTGGGGTAGAGTCCATGGACATATACCCAGCACACTCCTCACTCTGTCATCTCAGCATCTCTGTACATCCCTCCTCAAACATTTTCACTTTTATAGCAACAACTTCATGCTTCCATATTTATTCAAACAAAAATACTCTTGCCCTCTCCCAACAAAGGGGACACAGACACAAGGGCCAAAATCACCTTTTTGATATTGGTTACGTTAGTTCTTCTCCTGGTTCAACCATAATTCCAGCATGGATACTCGATAACTGTGTGCAAAAGTAAAAGCATTAATCATCATCTCCAATCCTTACTTAAAACAATAAGGACAGAAGGAGGAAAGAGGGAAAATACTGTATGCAAAGTTGCAGAGTCCTTGTTTCTGTAACTAGTCAGAAAAAAGTTGATAATTATAAAACTTCTGCCATAACCTGTTGCATGTTCCTTTAACCTCAGCTGGTATCTCTCTGCTGGTTATGGTTATTAAGCTGTAGAATGACACAAATCTTTATTCCTAAAGAATGTAATGCCTCAGTAATTCTGTTCTTATTGTGTTTCTATTGTTTTCCACTAATTTTTACTATTTAATATGTACGTGCTAAGAGGTAACCCAGAAAATCCACTGGGTTCCAGACAGAGTCTTCTCTGTGCCCCTTGGATTACAGCAGCCTAATTTCTCCTTGAGAATCAGGGCCAACCATTTCAGCCAATAAAGTATCACCCCCTGTGGCTGTTAATTCAGTGTTATCATTTCAGCCAATAAAGTATCACCCCCTGTGGCTGTTAATTCAGTGTTATGAAAAGCTCAAATGGCCAGATGGGAGTCTCAACTTCCAATTCAATGGAACAGTGGTCATGTTCTCTAGTGAGAATATTCCTTCTTAGTTCCTTAGGAATTGAGATTACTAAATTATAAGAATCCCAAATTTCAGGAATGGGAAGCAAACTTTTGGAAATGGAAAATTAGGTGGAATAGTGAGAGGAAATACTCATATTTCTCCTCCTGATTCTCAGAGCCATATATGTTCAGCACTATATGTGCTCAAAGCATAGAGTGTAAGCTGTAGGAGAGTATTCCAGTCAGTAACATAAGCAGAAAGACGAGTGAATGCCACTCTGCCACACTTTCTTTGCTGTGAAACAATGTGTGGGATTTCAAGGTAGTGAGTTTAGGTGTTCTGTAAACCCATGGATGGTGCTGCTAGCAAAGCACTGCGGGCATGTAAAGCAAAGAATAAATATTCATTCCTGTGAGGTCAAATCTCTGTTCCCTCAATGGAGGAACCACCAGATGAAAAGACCCTAAGTCCTTGACTTCGCTTTTAGAGGAGAGCCACCAGGAGAGCCACTGAACCCAGAACATCTACTTTGGACTTGTGTGTGAGACATAAACTTGTATTGCATTAAATCACTGAGATGTTGGTGTTATACGTAATAGATTTTGGCTCTTTTGCCTAATTTAAGCAGGAAATGAAAGAATTCTAAAAATTCATGGAAGAATTAAAGACAAACACTTATTATACACAAAAACTTTATTCTTTTAATGTATACTATTGAGAAATACAGATATTTCTATGTTTGATCTATGTGTCGAGCTTTCTATACTCATTTAGAAATATTTTCCCATGCCTGAAATAATGAAGATAATTTTTTTTTAATTTTATTACTTCTATTCCTACTGTTTATTATCACTATTATTATTACTATTATCATAGATTTTTTTTAAATATCAATATTTCAAGTAGTTCAAAATGTTTCTTTCTCTTTCTCTAAGGTGTTTCATTAAAAAAAGAGAAGGGACTATACATGAAATCAAAATTTTAATTACTCAAAAAAATTAAATTAAAGTTTCTTTTGCTTCTATTCTTCTTTTCCTCTTATGCACAGTATAATTTGCTTCTTTCCTCATTATATTTCTGTTATTCAAAAATGGTTTATTAACTAAAATAATTACTGTATAATTGTGAGTTTTCTTCTTCTTTATAGTGTAAACCCTTTAAAGTATGACCACATCTTGAAAATTCATTTTTTACAAAAATTATTGATACATGGTTAGACTGCAAGGTGGAAAAGCGATGAGAATTTTTCTGTCTCTGCTCTGTCAAGGTACCAAACGAACTAGAAAATAATTATTAAATGGTACATGTAGCCCAAGCTCTGTTCATTGAAGTAGGTGGCTTAGCATGTGTATCTGTGAAAGTTTTCCATAGTAAAGCATGTCTTAAATAGCTCTAGCAAAACAGCCTTAAATATGATTTAGAGTCCTCTTTGCTATAGAAATAAAATGATTGCCTAGTGATTAATAAAAATAAAGGATGGATTTACAGAATGGTTTTAATGATATAATAAGTCTTGTATAGACAAAGATAAAATAATCCATCCCAAAACATGACATAACATGTTTCCTCCAACTTTCTTTATATAATATATGTATATTTGACTTCCTCAGTTCATCATATTCATGATTTTTTTCCACTAAATATAAGATTTTTATCTATTGATATAACTATCACTTTCCACTCTAGAATTCTAGTCTGTGCAATGGACATATGTTAACCTCGTCCCCTGCCATATGTCCTTGCCTCTGGGGAAATGGTTTTCTCCACCCATATGAATCTGATATGACTACCTAGAAAAGGTCCTACCTCCACCAACAGAAGCAAATTCATTATCCAAAAGCACCAGTTATAATTCTTAGGGGAGAAAGACCTATCATTCTCTGTAAAGTTATACAGGCTCTACGTTTACAGCAGCTAAGGACAGCTTTCTCACTTTATGGAGTTTCTAGAGGAAAGCAGAGCTAAAACACAAAATGTTCTGGTGACTATATCAGCCCTAGCCTATGTCCATGTCCTTAAACCTCCCAGGTATGAGAGCCATGTATACCCTATTTTCCTTAAGCTTGTTTCTGTTGGATTTCTGTTATTTGCAACCAAGAGTCCAGAAATTAAAGCTTTCATTTACCACCCTTTCACTCTTTATTTCATCATGCCTTCTAATTTATATTTTAGAATACTTAAAAATGCAATGGAGGCAACACAAAAATAAATGCAGCAATTAGTAAAAGAAAATGAACATTTTCCAAAAAACCCAGGACACAGAGTACTTTCATAAATCATAGACTAGGAAAGGATGGGACCATATCATCATCAGGCATTAGAAACCAATGTTGGGTGTGCTCATTGCTACTGGGGTGTTATCATTTCCAGCCTTACAGCCTACAGAGCTCTAATTCTAATCCAGGACCATATGTGCATGATTCTTTCTAGCCTTACCCCCTGGCCTATCGGTTTACTCCCTCTCTAACACTCCAACCTTCTCTAGGTACTGCATTCTCAGACTATTTCCTCTAAGCCCTCTCCCTTCTTAACCACAGCTTTCTCCCACCCCTCTCCCTTAGATAAGATAGGAAGGATGGATAGGGCTGGACTGGGCAGACCACCCTTCCTCCAGATGAGATAACATTTCAGAATTGTCCTTTGTTAGGGAGAAAAGTTTGGGAGGTTTTCACAATGGCTACTTTTTCTCTATCCCTGACAATTCAATATACGGGTTATTAACCTTAAAAGTAAAACAGTCAATTTACTAGCAAAAACAGGTTTATTTGAGAATAGCAGAGAATTGCAACCCAGGACCTGCAACTACAGCAAAACCATAGGCATGTCCACAAGGCCACCACTCTTTTATAGAGGGCTGTTCTAAGCAAAAAGTCCATTGGAGTAAAATGGGAGTTCTACATATCAAGGCTTCTCATTGGCTGAGTTGTGATAGTCTTTCACTGGCTGAGCTGTTATGGGGAGGTGGAAACCTTCCTTCCTCCTGTTAAATAGCAAACTAAAATAGTATGGTGTCTGTCTCTCCCAGTGTAGTCTGAAATTTCTGAGGAGTGGTGGGTGTGAGAGCTTCCCCTGCCTCCCAATACCATGTCTGTGAGGTTTCTCTTAATTAATTTTCACAGGGATTTCTTAGTTTCCTCCTATGAGAACCTGGCATGGCACCTGAGGAAAATCTTGTGAGAGTGTGGGGGTTCTTACCAGCTTATCAAGTCCCACTAGTGACTTCTGCTCCAGGGAAATGAATCTTAGTTGCTCTATCTCTCTGGGTGTACCAGGCTCTGCAGTGTATAGGGTGGCTCTCTGCACTGTGTCTTCTATTCTTTCAAGCATCCAAAGCCCCAAGTCACTTTCTGTGTGTGTGCAGTTGTTTCTCATTATTCTTTTAAAATTTTCATAGCATTCAAATCCGGTTCCAAAAGTAATTCATTTTCACTGAAGATACTTAGAAAAACAGAAACAAAAGGAAAAATCAACCTCAGTTTTTAGATGCAGACATAAAAACATATTTTGACATCTATGCTTTTTAAAAGTTTGTTAAAACATTAATTCATTTTAGATCATGGGACACTTCCATTTCTCCTGGGCCTGGGCAAATGCAGAAGACCTCCTTGGAGCAGATGCAGGTGACCCTTGCCTTAACATGCAATGCCCCATTTGGTTGTGCACATTGGTCCCAATGGCTGAGCCTGGGAATTTCACCTTGGGGGTTTTCCAGGTATCCCCTGAAGCCTGTGCTAGGAACTAGGTCAGGTCACTGACAATAGCAACAGAAGACAGAGATGCTTTAGTCTGTGAAGGGCAATATTTAAAGAACCAGTGTAAGTGGCAATGGGAACAATGGCAGGCAAGCCCAATGTGGTTCCCTTTAGCAGACTTACCATATCTTCCAGTTCTCTCTCTACCTGAGATTTTAGATAATACATGAGGGAAGGAAGCTTTAAGGAGATCCTGAGCTACCAAATAATGTGAGCATTGGGGTTTTAAGCAACTAATTAAAAAGAAAAGCCTTATTATCAATTTTTCTTCTAAGATTAAATGGGTCACATTTGGAGTCAGATGCCCATTTAGAAATTATACTTGGGTTTATTTTGCATTTTTTAAAAACATTTCTAAAGACTTCTAAAAAGTAAAGCTATGCATTAATTGGATTAATGCAAGCTTCTCTGACTTTTATAAATTCATACAAGAGGTTAAGAAAAAAAAGGCCGGAAAAGGGGGAATAGGAGTTTGGTTGTGGACTAATTTAGGGACTAGACATACTCATGTGCAGTCAGTGTCAACTTTTCCCTCATGGGTCTACTCATTTCTGAATGCTAAGTCTCCTAAAATAGGATCTAGAGATGTTTTTTGATCCTCACTCCCAGGCTGTGTTTCAGAAATGCCTACTAATAGGGTGAGTAGGAATAGAAAAGAGGAAAACACCCCACACTAGTGTTCTGCACTAGGGCCCTGTATTGCAAGTTAGGCTACTAAGGCAAAGGGACCAGAAACTTCAGTAAGATAGAAGTTTATGCCCTGTTCACGTAATAGTCCAGAGGTAAACAGTCTTGGTCTTGTAGTCATATCTGCCATGTTCAACTCATGGCTTAGACTTCTACATATAACTCAGGGGAGACACTCCAATGGTTGCCATCTCCCAGCCATGGAAAGGGGAGCCTTTGCCCAATTATTTTTAGTACAGAGCTTGGAGGGGTACGTGGTACTTGCCTTTTTTACATCTTGTTAGCCAAAACTCTGTCATGTGGTCACCCTGAACTGCAAGATATCTAAAAACTATAATCTTTAATTGGGCATATATATGGCCACTTAAAATTTTATTACATGGAAAGAAGAAAATGATAATAGCAGACAACCAGAGGCTTCACCAAAACCACTTGCTTATTCACATAAATTTTACTCCAGACTTAAAGTATAAGAAAAGAAGTTGTGGGGAGAGAAGAATGGCAGTTAGGCCATGATATCCTGGGTTATCTTTTTATCTCTTTTTAAAGTATTAGCCTAAAAAGTATATAAAAAGTATCCTTAAGATTTGCATAGTGGAAATCCTTTATAATATAGCTATTTTTACCTTTAGTATTTGTAGTATGAATACTGTGGCAGATTGTAGTGGCCCTAGATATCCATTTCATTATCTTTATAGAAAGATCTTACATCCCTACAATTGCTAAATTACAATTGTGAGTTTCTGTGTCTCCCATGGGAAGAGTATACAGACCTACCCTATTTCTGCTATGCCTGATCATGTGACATGTGCCATACCCAAGCAGAATTTTTGAGAACCATGGGACAACCATGTCCCATATAGGGGCTCAGACTCACATCCAACTCACAATGATGCGCAGTTGACATGAAATACAAATGACTAAAAAACCTTTGTTGTTTTAAACCACTGAAATTGTGGAATCATTTCTTGCCCCAAGGAAAAGCTGGTTAATATGATCCTTATTATTTTATTTTATTAATTTATTTTTTTAATATAATTTATTTTATTATCATTAATTTACAATTACATGTGCAATATTACTATTATTAAACTACCCCTTCATCAGGTCCCCCCCACCAACCCCATTACAGTCACTGTCCATCAGCATAGTGAGATGCTATAGAATCACTACTTGTCTTCTCTGAGTTGTACTGCCCTCCCCGTGCCCCCCCAACATTACATCTGCTAATCTTAATGCCCCTTTTTCCCTTTTATCCCTCCCTTCCCGCCCATTTTCCCCAGTCCCTTTCCCTTTGGTAACTATTAGTCCGTTCTTGGGTTCTGTGAGTCTGCTGCTGTTTTGTTCCTTCAGTTTTTTTCTTTGTTCTTATACTCCACATATGAGTGAAATCATTTGATACTTGTCTTTTTCGGCTTGGCTTATTTCACTGAGCATAATACCCTCTAGCTCCATCCATGTTGTTGCAAATGGTAGGATTTGTTTTCTTCTTATGGCTGAATAATATTCCATTGTGTATATGTACCACATCTTCTTTATCCATTCATCTACTGATGGACACTTAGGTTGCTTCCATTTCTTGGCTATTGTAAATAGTGCTGCAATAAACATAGGGGTGCATCTGTCTTTTTCAAATTGGGCTGCTGCATTCTTAGGGTAAATTCCTAGGAGTGGAATTCCTGGGTCAAATGGTATTTCTATTTTGAGTTTTTTGAGGAACCTCCATACTGCTTTCCACAATGGTTGAACTAATTTGCAGTCCCACCAGCAGTGTAGGAGGGTTCCCTTTTCTCCACATCCTCGCCAACATTTGTTGTTGTTTGTGTTTTGGATGTTGGCCATCCTCACTGGTGTGAGGTGATATCTCATTGTGGTTTTAATCTGCATTTCTCTGATGATTAGCGATGTGGAGCATCTTTTCATGTGCCTGTTGGCCATCTGAATTTCTTCTTTGGAGAAGTGTCTATTCATGTCCTCTGCCCATTTCTTAATTGGATTATTTGCTTTCTGTTTGTTAAGGTGCATGAGTTCTTTATATATTTTGGATGTCAACCCTTTATCAGATACGTTTTTTATGAATATATTCTCCCATACTGTAGGATGTCTTTTTGTTCTACTGATGGTGTCCTTTGCTGTACAGAAGCTTTTCAGCTTGATATAGTCCCACTTGTTCATTTTTGCTTTTGTTTCCCTTGCCCGGGGAGATATGTTCATGAAGAAGTTGCTCATGTTTATGTCCAAGAGATTTTTGCCTATGTTTTTTTCTAAGAGTTTTATGGTTTCATGACTTACATTCAAGTCTTTGATCCACCTTGAGTTTACCTTTGTGTATGGGGCTAGACAGTAGTCCAGTTTCATTCTCTTACATGTAGCTGTCCAGTTTTTCCAACACCAGCTGCTGAAGAGGCTGTCATCTCCCCATTGTATATCCAAGGCACTTTTATCAAATATTAATTGACTGTATGCATGTTTGGGTTGATGTTTGGATTTTCTATTCTGTTCCACTGATCTGTGGGTCTGTTTTTGTGCCAATACCAAATTGTCTTGATTACTGTGGCTTTGTAGTAGAGCTTGAAGTCAGGGAGTGTAATTCCCCCTGTTTTATTCCTCCTTCTCAGGATTGCTTTGGCTATTCGGGGTCTTTTGTGGTTCCATATGAATTTTAGAATTATTTGTTCCAGTTCATTGAAGAAAGCTGTTGGTAGTTTGATAGGGATTGCATTGAATCTGTAGATTGCTTTAGGTAGTATAGCCATTTTGACAATATTTATTCTTCCTAGCCAAGAGCATGGGATGCATTTCCATTTGTTAGTGTCCTCTTTAATTTCTCTTAGGAGTGTCTTGTAGTTTTCAGAGTACAGGTCTTTCACTTCCTTCGTTAGGTTTATTCCTAGGTATTTTATTCTTTTTGATGCAATTGTGAATGGAATTGTTTTTCTGATTTCTCTTTCTGTTAGTTCATCATTAGTGTATAGGAAAGCAACAGATTTCTGTGTGTTAATTTTGTATCCTGCAACTTTGCTGAATTCAGATATTAGTTCTAGTAGTTTTGGAGTGGAGTCTTTAGGGTTTTTTATGTACAGTATCATGTCATCTGCAAATAGTGACAATTTGACTTCTTCTTTACCAATCTGGATGCCTTGTATGTCTTTGTTTTGTCTGATTGCTGTGGCTAGGACCTCCAGTACTATGTTGAATAACAGTGGAGAGAGTGGGCATCCCTGTCTTGTTCCCGATCTTAGATGAAAAGCTTTCAGCTTCTCGCCTGTTAAGTATGATGTTAGCTGTGGGTTTGTCATATATAGCCTTTATGATGTTGAGGTACTTGCCGTCTATACCCATTTTGTTGAGAGTTTTAATCAGGAATGGATGCTGAATTTTGTCAAATGCTTTTTCAGCATCTATGGAGATGATCATGTGGTTTTTGTTCTTCTTTTTGTTGATGTGGTGGATGATGTTGATGGATTTTCGAATGTTGTACCATCCTTGCATCCCTGGGATGAATCCCACTTGATCATGGTGTATGATCCTCTTGATGTATTTTTGAATTCGGTTTGCTAATATTTTGTTGAGTATTTTTGCATCTACGTTCATCAGGGATATTGGTCTGTAATTTTCTTTTTTGGTGAGGTCTTTGCCCGGTTTTGGTATTAGAGTGATGCTGGCTTCATAGAATGAGTTTGGAAGTATTCCCTCCTCTTCTATTTTTTGGAAAACTTTAAGGAGAATCGGTGTTATTTCTTCTCTATATGTCTGGTAGAATTCAGAGGTGAATCCATCAGGCCCAGGGGTTTTGTTCTTGGGTAGTTTTTTGATTACCAATTCGATTTCGTCACTGGTGATTGGTCTGTTTAGTTTTTCTGTTTCTTGCTTGGTCAGTCTTGGAAGGTTGTATTTTTCTAAGAAGTTGTCCATTTCTTCTATGTTTTCCAGCTTGTTAGCATATAGATTCTCATAATATTCTCTTATGATTCTTTGTATTTCTGTGGGGTCCGTCGTGATTTTTCCTTTCTCATTTCTGATTGTGTTTATGTGTGTAGATTCTCTTTTTCTCTTAATGAGTCTGGCTAGGGGTTTATCTATTTTGTTTATTTTTTCAAAGAACCAGCTCTTGGTTTTATTGATTTTTCTATTGTTTTATTCTTCTCAATTTTATTTATTTCTTCTCTAATCTTTATTATGTCCCTCCTTCTGGTGACTTTGGGCCTCATTTGTTCTTCTTTTTCCAATTTCAGTAATTGTGTCTTTAGACTATTCATTTGGGAATGTTCTTCCTTCTTTAAATAGGCCTGGATTGCAATATACTTTCCTCTTAGAACTGCCTTTGCTGCGTCCCACAGAAGTTGTGGCTTTGTGTTGTTGTTGTCATTAGTCTCCATATATTCTTTGATTTCTGTTTTGATTTGGTCGTTAACCCATTGATTAATTAGGAGAGTGTTGTTAAATCTCCATGTATTTGTGAGCCTTTTTGATTTCTTTCTAAAATTTATTTCTAGTTTTATACCTTGGTGATCTGAGAAGTTACTTGGTAGGATTTCAATATTTTTTGAAATTACTGAGGTTCTTTTTGTGGCCTAGTATGTGGTCTATTCTGGAAAATGTTCCATGTGCACTTGAGAAGAATGTGTATCCTGTTGCTTTTGGGTGTAGAGTTCTGTAGATGTCTGTTAGGTCCATCTGTTCTAGTGTGTTGTTCAGTGCCTCTGTGTCTTTACTTATTTTCTGTCTGGTTGATCTGTCCTCTGGAGTGAGTGGTGTGTTGAAGTCTCCTAAGATGAATGCATTGCTGTCTATTTCCTCCTTTAATTCTGTTAGTATTTGTCTCACATATGCTGGCGCTCCTGTGTTGGGTGCATATATATTTATAATGGTTATATCTTCTTGTTGGACTGACCCCTTTATCATTATGTAATGTCCTTCTTTATCTTTTGCTACTTTCTTCGTTTTGAAGTCTATTTTGTCTGATACAAGTACTGCAACACCTGCTTTTTTCTCTTTGTTGTTTGCATGAAATATCTTTTTCCATCCCTTCACTTTTAGTCTGTGTATATCTTTGGATTTGAGGTGAGTTTCTTGTAGGCAGCATATAGATGGGTCTTGCTTTTTTATCCATTCTGTTACTCTGTGTCTTTTGATTGGTGCATTCAGTCCATTTACATTTAGGGTGATTATTGATAGGTATGTACTTATTGCCATTGCTGGCTTTAGATTCGTGGTTACCAAGGGTTCAAGGGTTGCTTCTTTACTATCTAACAATCTCACTTAACTTTCTTGTTAAGTTATTGTAAACACAGTCTGATGTTTCTTTCTTTCTCTCCCTTCTTATTCCTCCTCCTCCATTCTTTCTATAATAGGTGTTTTATTCTTTGCCTTTAGTTGGTATTTGGATGGTCTGCTTTCTTTGCTATGATTTTATTTTCTCTGGTGACATCTTTTTAGCCTTAGGTGTGCTTCCTCTAGAGCAGTCCATTTAAGATATCCTGTGGTGGTAGTTTATGAGAGGCAAACTCTCTCAACTTTCGTTTATCTGAAAATTGTTTAATCCCTCCATCATATTTAAATGATAATCATGCTGGATACAATATTCTTGGTTCGAGGCCCTTCTGTTTCATAACGTTAAATATATCATGCCATTCTCTTCTGGCCTGTAAGGTTTCTGTTGAGAAGTCTGATGATAGTCTGATGGGTTTTCCTTTGTAGGTGATCTTTTTTCTCTCTCTAGCTGCCTTTAATACCCTGTCTTTATCTTTGATCTTTGCCATCTTAATTATTATGTGTCTTGGTGTTGTCTTCCTTGGGTCCCTTGTGTTGGGAGATCTATGAGCTTCGGTGGACTGCGAGACTACTTCCTTCCCCAGCGAGGGAAAGTTTTCAGCAATTATTTCTTCAAAGACACTTTCTATCCCTTTTTCTCTCTCTTCTTCCTCTGGTACTCCTATAATGCGAATATTGTTCCGTTTGGATTGGTCACACAGTTCTCTTAATATTCTTTCATTCCTAGAAATCCTTTTATCTCTCTCTGCCTCAGCTGCTCTGTACTCCTGTTCTCTGTTTTCTATTCCATTAACAGTCTCTGCATCTCATCCATTCTGCTGTTAAGCCCGTCAATCGCTTGTCTGATTTCTGTATTGTCTTTCCTCAGTTCCCTCACTTCCTCCCTCAGCTCTTGCACATTTCTCTGTAGGTCCATCAGCATGGTTATGACTTTTATTCTGAATTCTTTTTCAGGGAGGCTGTGCATTTCCATCCCTTCAGACTCCCTCTCTGGGGTCGTCTGGTTGATTTTGGTCTGAACCATACTCCTCTGTCTTTTCATGGCTATATAATTAATTGGTCACTGATAGTTGCCACGTATGTCAGCTGGGCTCTTTAAGACTTTAAAAAGAGAAGAAAAAAAAAGACAAGAAAAAAAGGAAAGAAAGAAAGAAAGAAAAAAGAAAGAAAGAAAAGAAAAAACAAAACAAAACAAAAAAAACAAAAAAAATGCCCACCGGACGTAGATTCTGTGGGAATGCTCTAGGTGGCGCTATTGCCCCACTATTCCACAGCTGTGACTGTGCTGCTCCGCAGGTACCTTTATCGCTCGGGCAGGGGTGGGAACGAATAGGAGGTTGTTGATCTCAGTGAGAAGTGTTATGTATGGCTACGCTTCCTCAGTCGCCAGCTAAGGCGTCTGAAATTCCCCAGGACTCCCAGCCTGCTGGGCTGAGTGTGTTGGGGCGATCCGGCTCCTCTGCTGGGCTCCTGTCTCTTTAAGACCGCTGAAGAAAGCGCACGCTTTTTTTTTTCCTTCCCAGGAGCCGGCTGCAAGCACCCTGGCGCGTTCCCCGCTCAGATTCTGCCACTCTGTCTCCCCAATCTCCGCTGCACTGCGCAATGTGGGTCAGCGCTCCCCGCGCAGATCCCCGGGGCTGGCTTCTTCGCGCGGTGTACTTCCACTCCCTCCCCGCTCTGAATCCTCTCCTCCCGCCGGTGCGCTAGGGTGGGGGAGGGCTCGGGTCCCGCCGGGTCGCGGCTCCGTATCTTACCCGCCTCTTGGGGTGGCGAGTGCTCTCGGGTGTAGCTGCACGCTGTGCGCTTTCCTATGTATTCTCGTCTCTCTTTTAGGAATAGATGTATTTTCTGTTTTCATAGATAAATATAGTGTTGGGAGGAGATTTCTGCCGCCCTGCTCACACCGCCATCTTCCCGGAAGTCCTGGGTCACGTAACACGGAGGGAATAAACCCTCCGTGAGCAGAGCGTCTCGGGAAGCAAGCCTCGTGGCGGGAAGAGGGCGCATGTGCTTTTCTTCCCTTTTTTTTTTCCTTACTGGGAGCCGGCTGGAAGCACTCAGAGGCGTTCCCCGCTCAGATCCTGCCCCTCTGTCTCTCTAATCTGTGCTACACCGCGCTATGTGTGTCAGCGCTCCCCACGCAGATCACCAGGGCTGGTTATTTCGCGGGGTGTACATCCACTCCCTCCCGGCTCTGAATTCTCTCCTCTCGCCAGTGCGCTGGGGTGGGTGAGTGCTCGGGTCCCACCAGGTCACCACTCCGTATCTTATGGAGTGCCGTGTCCTCTTGTGTGTAGCTGCACGCTGTGCGCTTTCCTGTGTATTCTGGTCTCTCTTTTAGGAATAGTTGTGTTTGTTGTATTTTTGTAGATAAATATAGCGTTGGGAGGAGATTTCTGCTGCCCTGCTCACGCCGCCTTCTTCCCGGAAGTCCTATTAATCTAAATATTTTAGCTAAGGATTTGCATATTCTGGACATTGCACACAAATGGAATCACATGGCCTTTGTGCTGGACTTCTTTAATTAACTTAGCATGTTTTCAAGGTTCATTATGTTGTAGAATGTATCAGTACTTCCTTTTATTGTCAGATAATATTTCACGGTATTGAGTAGTACGTTTCTTACTCCAACTGTATATTTATAAGACTTAAAGTAAAAATTAAAAAAAAAAATAAATAAATAAAAAGTTTTTATGTCCATTCATTGTGTTCTTGTTTTTGATTTGGAATGCTAGATCCTCATTTAAAAATTAGAAGATTAAAAACAGAGGTTTAGGGAACCAGTGATAGTGAATGTTGTTTTTCAAATATGTCTAAAATAGGCTCTGACCTGTCAGGTTTTTTAGTTTAGTTTATAATTTTTTGGAGCCTCACTCTGAATTGAATTTTTTCCATAAATTATAATCTTAACTTGAATGATGATAGATAAGATATACTTTAAGGTATTTTTTAATTAAATTCTTTTTGAGGATACTAAAACAATATTGCTTAAAAAATATAAGGAGCATGTTATAAAATGTGGTATATATTCATATTGTTTTGATTCTTAAGTTTCCCCAACAAGGTGGAGTACCTTTAAACATTCCTAGGCATTTAGGAGTTACCGCAGGTTTAGAGGATTGTGAGAACAGTAGAGGTTTCTCTCATTGTGGCTCTGGCTCTGACTGCTGTCAACCTCTTCCACTGTCTTTATATTTTTTGGCTTTCTCTTCTCTAAAGCTTTATTTTTTATTGTATTGGGTAACTAGTTTTGGACAGAGGTAGTTTAAGGCATTTTAAACTACTTAATATATGGAGTTACTCCGATTGCTTTTATATATATCTCTCCTAATGTGTACAATTGCCATATTTTGAAGTTATGATACCACTGAATTTCAGATTCTCTTTTACTGATGTCATTGAGAAAAAAAAGGCACAAAGGCTTAATTTTAATGTGTAGGTTTGATGGTTATGACTTATGTGTATATAGCAATTAATTTTTTTAAAGTCAATTATTTTCATTTTCTACCTGATTTGCTAAGTAATAGTTCCAGAGAATTCATAGTATTTTGTTTCTAAAATATATTTAAATGAACTAGCTCATAATCTTTGTATATATTAATACTGAAGTGTTAGATAAAACATTTTTTAGTTTCCTAAGATTTGTATCATTGGGTATTCTCCATTCATTTTCTTCCAGCTTTATTGAGGTATAATTGACAAAAAGATATTTAAAGTGTACATTGTGATGATTTGATATACATATGCATTGTGAAAGTATTCCTCCCATCTAGTTAACACATCCATCAACTCACATATCTATAATCCTTTTTTGTGTGAACAAATAAATTCTACTCTCAGCAAATTTCAATTGTACAGTACAGTGTTATTAACTATAGTCACTGTGTTATACATTAACTTCTCAGACTTTATTAATTTTATAGCTGAAGCTTTGTACCCTAAACTTTTATAAACCTCTCTCTCTTTCTCCCCAACACCCAGCCTCTGGCAACCACTTTTCTACTCTCTGTTTCTATGAGTTTGACTTTTTATTTAGATTGCCCATGTAAGTGATTCCATGCAGTATTTGTCTTTCTCTGTCTGGGTTATGTCATTGAGCACAGTGCTCTCAAGGTCTATCCATATTGTTGCAAATGGCAGGATTTCCTTCTTTCTCATGGCTGAACAATATCTCATTGTATATAAATACTACATCTTCTTTATCCATTTATTCATTGATAGACACTTAGGTTTTCTGTATCTTGACTGTTGTGAATAATGCTGCAGTGAACATGGAGTACAGATTCTCTTTTTCACATCCTGTTTTCATTTCCTTTGTATACATACCCAGAAGTGGGATTGCTGTTCATATGGTAGTTCTGTTTTTAATTTTTTGAGGTACCTCCATATTGTTTTCTATAGTTTTTGTCCATATCTTCACCAACACTATGCTATCTCGTCTTTTTCATGACAGCCATTCTGACAGGCATGAGGTAATACCTCACTGTGGTTTTGATTAGCATTTCCCTGATAAGTGATATTGAGAACCTTTTCATGTTCCTATCGACCATTTGTATGTTATCTTTGGAAAAATGTGTATTTGGTTCCTCTGCCCATTTTTAATTGGATTTTTTTTTTTTGGCTATTGAGTTGTGAATTCTTTATATGTAACTTTGGATATTAACCCCTTATCGGATTTTTGATTTGCAAATCTCCCATCATTTTGTAGTTTGCTTTTTCATTTTGTTGGTGGTTTCCTTTGCTGTGCAGAAGCCTTTTAGTTTGATGTAGTCCCACTTATTTTTGCTTTTGGTGTCAAATCCAGAAAATCATTGCCAAAGCCAACATCAAGGAGCTTGCCCCCTGTTTTCTTCTAGGAGTTTTATGGTTTCAAGTCTTAAATTTGTCTTTAATCCATTTTGAGTTGGTTTTTGTGTATGATATAAGTGATCTGGTTTCATTTCTTTGCATATGGCTGTTGAGTTTTTCCAACAATATTTATTGAAGAGATTATCCTTTCCCCATCATGTATCTTGGCTCCTTTTTTGTAAATTAATTGAACATAAATGCATGGGTTTATTTCTGGTCTCTCTTTTCTGTTCAGTTGATCTGTGTATAGCATATGTTACATATTCATATGTAACATTTTAACAGAATATACATGAACTATTCAATTTCATTAAAATAAGAGGCAACTCAGTATAAGTTAAAGGGTACTATTCCTAAATTTTTCTTTTTACTCCTGGCATTAAAAAAAAAGTCTGTGAAACCCAGTGTTAGAAATTACTTGTCTGTGGAATGTATACATGTTCAGGAAATAACTTACACATTAGATGTCTTTGTCGTCTTTTTTCCCTCACCTCTTCTCCAACCAAAAATCTTATCCTTTGGATTTGGTATTTTCTTATAAGGGTAAAATTTAAGTGCCTTTGCTCAGAGCAGGTTTTTGACACACAGTAGGGGTGGCCCTCATTACATTGACTGTGTATAAACCCTGCTCTCGGGAACGTGGGCCCTGTTCGTCCTCGTGGGCATCTCCTGGCGATTATCTTGCTGCTGTTGGTTTGAATAGAAGTATAAGGTTTTCTCATGGTAAATTTGAAGTTTTATTACTGAAAAAGCTGTATGAATATTTGATTTTTAAAGATGTTTTAAGTTCAGAGATCTAAAATGAAATTAATAAGCTAAGATAAATTATGATTTCTGTCAGGATAATTTACAAAAAAGCAAACAAAAAACCCAAAGTGTACCTTAAACAGGTTGTTTTAATGGAGAAATGTTAATGAACAACTAATTGCCTCATGTTTATTCATGTTTCCTTTTAACCCATTTTAATGCCATGAAGACAGTTTATTACTGTACATTGTTGTCAGTTATATTTTTGTCTGGTCTGTTTCTAGAAACCAGAGAAAATGCATGTATTTTATGTAGCTATCTACATTGGATTGGTATTTTAGCTGACTTCAAGAAGCAGGGTGTTCAAAAAAAGCTGGATTAAGTCAAATGATTAAGATTTATTTTAAAATCTACTAGCAGTTTCCATAAGTAATATCCTGTTGTCAATAATGTGCTATTTAGATTATTCAGATACTAAAATACTGAATTTTAATTGCTGTATATCTTTGAGTCCAGAATATCATACTTTTTTCCTAGATAGTTGTCTGATCTGGTTTCTTTATATATATTCATTTGTAATCAGAATTAATTGGATCTCTTTTTAACATGAGAATAAATGTATTTTGTTACTTTAGATATTTTGAGTGAATGTGCAGCCACCAGGTAACTGATTCATAGTCTTTTTATCTGGTTTTCCATATTTGAGAGTTATGACTTGGGGAATTGCTAATAGCAGCACATGGTAGCACTGATGCTTCAATTTAGGAGAGCAGGGAGAAGTCTGCTGTGTGAATCTCTGATGCCCACGTATCTTAAATCTTTTTTTGCCTCCATTTTTGAAATTGTTCTTATTTTGGTGCACATGTAGTTGACTGCTTATATTTTGCAGTTTTTCCTCTATTTTAATATTAGAATTACAATGCTTTTTTGGCATGATTTGCCAGTACTGACTACATGAATATTTATCTCAACTTTCAAGTGTTTTTCCAAAGATTGTGTTGTAGGTTTTACTCTTTGAAGAAAAAAACTTATTTTTTTTTTAAAGAAAGCATGGTTCCTAGTTGGTTTGTATGTACACTGAAGGCTTTGATGTCATTTTCACAGAAGAAGACTTAGCCACATTGAAGATGCTTCTTCTGTGCTCAGACATGAGAACTAGAGACTTGAAAAATAATTCCTACATTTTCATGCTTTTAACAAATAGGCATGTATGTTGAGAAGCTATCAGGTGCCTTTAGGGATGGGATACCAGAAAAAGATTCCAAGATACTCAAGTTATAGTTAGAATTAATTTGTGACTCACTATACATATAACTGACTCACTAAAGCAATTAGTTCATATTTAGCAATTAGTTCATATTTTGCATTTAGTTGCTTATGAATCTTTTCCAGTTTTTGCCCCATATGTTTTTAAGAATGCTGTTTACCCACCACAGGACTTCATTAATTACAGAATTAGAAATTAGTTTTTGCATCTGGGCAATCTAGTCTTTGTCCTAGGAAGAAATACCTGGGTTAAATATACTCATCTATTTGCAGTGCCAAGAGGACATTTGGTAAAACTAAAAATAAAAAATATAAAATATAAAAAACTATTAACAAACCTCTCTGGCTATCCTTACATATCAGCAACACAAATATTGAAAATGTATCAAAATATACAAGAATTACTGGATGTTGACAACAATTATGCCAAAGGGAACATAATATTTGCTTTCTGTGGTATTGTGGCATTGGAATCAGAAAGGCATTTCAGTTTTATATAACAGTCTTTGGTTAATATTGGCAAACTTAGTAAGGAAGATATTTTCTTTGAGCAAAAATAAAGCCAGTACAGTTTATCTATTATTGCTATAAGCTTTTTAATGAAGTGTAAATGCAGCATAGTAATTTTCACTTTCTAGCAAGATATTTAAAATGAAATTCTACCTATAAGTAAAAAATTTTCTGGGTTATTTTATGAAAATCAAAGTGGCTTATAAATTTTTGTTGGGTAGGTGGGTGGTCCTTTTATTAGTGGGAAACTTTACAATTATTTTTTAACAAAAATAGTTTGACTTAATTTATCAATTCTTTGATTACAGTTTTCTATACAGAGTACCTCCATATATATTGTTACATTTGATACTCATAATTTTACAAACTAGGCAGAAAAGGCTTTATTAACTCTGTTTCACAAATTATAAAACAGGCTTAGAGAGAAGCTTGATCAATTTTCATAAATTACTTAATTGCCTTAATTGATGTGATAAAACTTTTTGAACTTCTAAATTTTCTATTTAAAGTACAATATTGTATTTTAAATAGAAATACATTTTACTTACTGCATTTACTACCTATTTTATATTTGTGTCAGTTTCTTTGAATATTTGTTTAGGCTTCTCAATCACAGTGGCAGGAATATCAGAAACATTGCTGTAGGCATATATCTTAGTGCTTTAGTATAATTATCAGTAGCACTTAGTAATCTGTGCCAGAAGAAAGCAGGTGTTATAACCGTGGTAGTGTTATGCAAACCTGATTTGTCATTGGGGTAACACTGAAACGTGAGATGGGAAAAACTAGAGTGACTAATTGTAAAGTTTTTGTCTTGTTTTTGTTGCCTGCCCTCTGGTGGAGAAGTTAGTGAAATCAGCATACAGGGTGTATGAAAAGTCCAGGGGAAAAAAATTGTTTGAAAACTCAAATGTATGTTACCATTTTGGGTTTTAGTTTTTAGTGTTAGTTTATAAACTTTGGAGAGGACAAATATGGGATTAAAACTTTAAGAATACATACATTTCTTAAAGATAAGCAAATTTATCTTACTGTTTGTGTTCGTGTTTCTCAAAATACTTGGTTTTTGTTTCCAAGGGTCTTACCGAAGTATCACAGAGTTTAAAAATGGAAAATGAGGAGTTTAAGAAGAGATACAATGATGCTACATCCAAAGCTCTCCAGCTTGAGGAAGACATTTTGTCAGTGACACAGAAAGCAATTGAAAAAGAAACTGAACTAGACAGGTATTTCTGGTGCTTTAAAAGATTACTTTTATGTTTTAAAAGTATTTTAACAAAGTTTTTTTTTATATTAACATTACTTGACCTTAACTCAGTTTAAAGGACAAACTCAAGAAGGCACAATATGAAAGAGAACAATTTGAGTGTCAGTTGAAGACGGAAAAGGATGAGAAGGAACTTTATAAGGTATTTTATTATGTCCATTTCTTTTGGTTAAATATTGCTGTGTAACAAATTACCCAAAACTTAATGGTTAGGAATTTGGGAGCAGCATAGCTGAGTTTTTCTGGCTCAGGGTCTCTTACAGTCAGCCTCAGTTAGTTAAGAGTCAGGATGATGGCAAGGGGTGTAGTCAGCTAAAGGCTTGATTGAAGCTGGAGTATCTGTCAAGGTGGCTCATTCACAAGACTTTTGGCAGGAAGCCCTTCAGTTTTTTGCTATGTGGCTTCTACAGTGGCTGCTTGAATGTCCTCACAGCATTGCAGCCAAATTCCCTCAGAGTGAGCTATCCAAGAAAGAGGGAGACACAGTGCATTTTATGACCTAGTTTCCAAAGTTGTACAGCAATGCTTCTACTTTAATCTTATTCATTAGAGGCAAGTTACTTGGTCCAGCTGACAACTCAGCTTGGGGGAATTAGACTCTACTTCTTGAAGAGAGGCATAACAAAGGATTTGGGGACATATTTTAAAACCACATCATTGTGTGTAGTCCCTAAAAGTAACTCTAAACTAACTCGAGAAGGTAGTTTTCAGGGGATTAATTTGCTAATATTATTGATACTTAGCAGATGATTTATATAGGAAGTCAAAGAGGCTTAATGGTAACAAGGTACCTGTTAATCAGAATTTATATAACCAATTATTTTCCTCTTAAGAACATAGGGAGAGCATTAATTTGTTTCAGTGATGGTCATCATGTTTTAGAGTTTGACCTTTAGAACAGTCTTTAGAGACTGTTATTTTAAAAAAGATATTCTCACTGCTAACAAATCTTTTTGAAAATTTTCTTCTCCTTTTTAAGTGATTCTGAAATAGGATGGTTAACTTACACAAATTTATCTTAACTGGCTCATAAGCAGTTCCTGAAGGCAGTTTCAGATGAGGAGTTTCAAGAACATTCTGAGTTTAATCAGTATAATTTGGATAGATTCAGTCTCTTGATTAGATTAGAAAAAGGCAAACACATTTATATATTATGATATGCATTTGATTAAAGATAAAAACATACACTCTGCATATGTTCAGTATTTGAGAGTCACAGTTTGCACCAAGAAACTAGAATATGATTTATTGTGTTGTGGGTGGGCTTCTCCTTATTTTTGGTTGTGATTGGTTGGTTGTCCTTTAAGATAAAAAAAATTATATCACTCTGGAGCATACGTAGGGATTTTTTGCATGTCATGGATTATATGCATTATATTTTGTTTGAACAAGTTATTTCCAGAGTGTGTGGACATGTGTGCGTGTATTCCTCCCAAAACAGGAAGAAAAATAGTGAAGATTCACTGATGGATGATTTTATGACTTGACTTTTTTAAAAAAAGTTCCCAAATATACTGTTTGATTTTTGAACAAGATTTTGTGAAAAAGGAGTTAATATAGATACTTAGAGAAAAAAATTGATGGAACTAGATTACTATTTATATAGTGTTTTGGGGAAACTATCTTCAAATGCAGTTTTTTAAAAAAAGCTATAAAGCATTTTTTACCTGAGTGAAAATTTGGTATCTATGATAATTTTTTATTCTATGTTACGAGGAATTTTAGTGAGAATGTTTCAGTTTTAATGCCAGGAAAAGACATGAGCTTTCTCTGTGGATAATTGCTTCCCATGTTGTTTTTTT
>JAVSCE010022567.1:0-21992 GCA_032199065.1 Smutsia gigantea | reverse complement strand
ACATGGAACATTTTCCAGAATAGACCACATACTAGGCCACAAAAAGAACCTCAGTAATTTCAAAAATATTGAAATCCTACCAAGAACTTCTCAGATCACCAAGGTATAAAACTAGAAATAAATTTTAGAAAGAAATCAAAAAGGCTCACAAATACATGGAGACTTAACAACACTCTCCTAATTAATCAATGGGTTAACGACCAAATCAAACAGAAATCAAAGAATATATGGAGACTAATGACAATAACAACACAAAGCCACAACTTCTGTGGGACGCAGCAAAGGCAGTTCTAAGAGGAAAGTATATTGCCATCCAGGCCTATTTAAATAAAGAAGAACATTCACAAATGAATAGTCTAAAGACACAATTACTGAAATTGGAAAAAGAAGAACAAATGAGGCCCAAAGTCACCAGAAGGAGGGACATAATAAAGATTAGAGAAGAAATAAATAAAATTGAGAAGAATAAAACAATAGAAATAATCAATAAAACCAAGAGCTGGTTCTTTGAAAAAATAAACAAAATAGATAAACCCCTAGCCAGACTCACTAAGAGAAAAAGAGAATCTACACACATAAACACAATCAGAAATGAGAAAGGAAAAATCACGACGGACCCCACAGAAATACAAAGAATCATAAGAGAATATTATGAGACTCTATATGCTAAGAAGCTGGAAAACATAGAAGAAATGGACAACTTCTTAGAAAAATACAGCCTTCCAATACTGACCAAGCAAGAAACAGGAAAACTAAACAGACCAATCACCAGTGACGAAATCGAATTGGTAATCAAAAAACTACCCAAGAACAAAAACCCTGGGCCTGATGGATTCACCTCTGAATTCTACCAGACATATAGAGAAGAAATAACACCAATTCTCCTTAAAGTTTTCCAAAAAACAGAAGAGGAGGGAATACTTCCAAACTCATTCTATGAAGCCAGCATCACTCTAATACCAAAACCTGGAAAAGACCTCACCAAAAAAGAAAATTACAGACCAACATCCCTGATGAACGTAGATGCAAAAATACTCAACAAAATATTAGCAAACCGAATTCAAAAATACATCAAGAGGATCATACACCATGATCAAGTCGGATTCATCCCAGGGATGCAAGGATGGTACAACATTCGAAAAACCATCAACATCATCCACCACATCAACAAAAAGAAGAACAAAAACCACATGATCATCTCCATAGATGCTGAAAAAGCATTTGACAAAATTCAGCATCCATTCCTGATTAAACTCTCAACAAAATGGGTATAGACGGCAAGTACCTCAACATCATAAAGGCTATATATGACAGACCTACAGCTAACATCATACTTAATGGCGAGACGCTGAAAGCTTTTCATCTAAGATCGGGAACAAGACAGGGATGCCCACTCTCTCCACTGTTATTCAACATAGTACTGAGGTCCTAGCCACAGCAATCAGACAAAACAAAGACATACAAGGCATCCAGATTGGTAAAGAAGAAGTCAAATTGTCACTATTTGCAGATGACATGATACTGTACATAAAAACCCTAAAGATTCCATTCCAAAACTACTAGAACTAATATCTGAATTCAGCAAAGTTGCAGGATACAAAATTAACACACAGAAATCTGTTGCTTTCCTGTACACTAATGATGAACTAACAGAAAGAGAAATCAGAAAAACAATTCCATTCACAATTGCATCAAAAAGAATAAAATACCTAGGAATAAACCTAACGAAGGAAGTGAAAGACCTGTACTCTGAAAACTACAAGACACTCCTAAGAGAAATTAAAGAGGACACTATCAAATGGAAATGCATCACATGCTCTTGGCTAGGAAGAATCAATATTGTCAAAATGGCTATACTACCTAAAGCAATCTACAGATTCAACGCAATCCCTATCAAACTACCAACAGCTTTCTTCAATGAACTGGAACAAATAATTCTAAAATTCATATGGAACCACAAAAGACCCCGAATAGCCAAAGCGATCCTGAGAAGGAGGAATAAAACAGGGGGAATTACACTCCCTGACTTCAAGCTCTACTACAAAGCCACAGTAATCAAGACAATTTGGTATTGGCACAAAAACAGACCCACAGACCAGTGGAACAGAATAGAAAATCCAAACATTAACCCAAACATATACAGTCAATTAATATTTGATAAAAAGTGCCTTGGATATACAATGGGGAGATGACAGCCTCTTCAGCAGCTGGTGTTGGAAAACTGGACAGCTACATGTAAGAGAATGAAACTGGACTACTGTCTAGCCCCATACACAAAGGTAAACTCAAGGTGGATCAAAGACTTGAATGTAAGTCATGAAACCATAAAACTCTTAGAAAAAAACATAGGCAAAAATCTCTTGGACATAAACATGAGCAACTTCTTCATGAACATATCTCCCCGGGCAAGGGAAACAAAAGCAAAATGAACAAGTGGGACTATATGAAGCTGAAAAGCTTCTGTACAGCAAAGGACACCATCAGTAGAACAAAAAGACATCCTACAGTATGGGAGAATATATTCATAAAAAACATATCTGATAAAGGGTTGACATCCAAAATATATAAAGAACTCATGCACCTTAACAAACAGAAAGCAAGTAATCCAATTAAGAAATGGGCGGAGGACATGAATAGACACTTCTCTAAAGAAGAAATTCAGATGGCCAACAGGCACATGAAAAGATGCTCCACATCGCTAATCATCAGAGAAATGCTGATTAAAACCACAATGAGATATCACCTCACACCAGTGAGGATGGCCAACATCCAAAACACAAACAACAACAAATCTTGGCGAGGATGTGGAGAAAAGGGAACCCTCCTACACTGCTGGTAGGAATGCAAATTAGTTCAACCATTGTGGAAAGCAGTATGGAGGTTCCTCAAAAAACTCAAAATAGAAATACCATTTGACCCAGGAATTCCACTCCTAGGAATTTACCCTAAGAATGCAGCAGCCCAATTTGAAAAGGACAGATGCACCCCATGTTTATTGCAGCACTATTTACAATAGCCAAGAAATGGAAGCAACCTAAGTGTCCATCAGTAGATGAATGGATAAAGAAGATGTGGTACATATACACAATGGAATATTATTCAGCCATAAGAAGAAAACAAATCGTACCATTTGCAACAACATGGATGGAGCTAGAGGGTATTATGCTCAGTGAAATAAGCCAAGCCGAAAAAGACAAGTATCAAATGATTTCACTCATATGTGAGTATAAGAACAAAGAAAAAATACTGAAGGAACAAAACAGCAGCAGACTCACAGAACCCAAGAACGGACTAATAGTTACCAAAGGGAAAGGGACTGGGGAAAATGGGTGGGAAAGGAGGGATAAGAGGGAAAAAGGGGCATTACGACTAGCAGATGTAATGTTGGGGGGGCACGGGGAGGGCAGTACAACTCAGAGAAGACAAGTAGTGATTCTATAGCATCTCACTACGCTGATGGACAGTGACTGTAATGGGTTTGGTGGGGGGCACCTGATGAAGGGGTAGTTTAATAATCGTAATATTGCACATGTAATTGTAAATTAATGATAATAAAATAAATTATATTAAAAAAAAAAAAAGAAATAGTCACTTTCTTTTGAATTGCAAGCTGGTAAAAACACGATGGGGCATTTAGCTCAATAATTAACAAGGGCCAAGTTTCTTTTAATGCTGCCAACTTGAGCAGATTCAGTGAGGCTTGTGCGGCAAGCTGCTGTTAGCAGGGGAACTCAGCTCCTACTGGCCAGTCTGGCCAAGGTCCTCTTTGTTTCTGCACAGAGGGGAGCACTTCAGAGCATGTGAGGGCTTATTCTCTGCCATGCCAAGATTAATCTGCTGTATGTTCACTCATGTTCATTACCAAGAATCCAGAGAAGAAGGTTGTCTCTTGTCCCAAAGACAGCTGTTTGGTAGGAAATGTCTACACCCAATGTAGTTATTGGTTATCTTGAAAACAGAAAAACATTCATGTGAAGACATCCCTGAAGGACATAAGATTAAGGAGAGTGCCTGACAGCTGGAGATGGCATGACTTCCTCTTCCCACTCTTGCCCACTTTACTCCATTGTCCACACAGTAGCTGGAATGAGAATGAGGCTAAAAAAAATTGAGATTGCAATATTTTCCTTTCCTAATGTTTTTCCATTGACCTTAAAACCCAGAGTTCTTACAATGGCCTATAAAGTCCTACAAAGTCTAGCCCTGGCTGCATAATTGTGTCCGTCCCCCGTTTCTAGTTTCTTCAACAACAATTGCAGAGAAAGAGTTGGAGGGAAAACTAAAAGTCTGAAGAAACTGAAGAGACCTATAAACCGCATGCAATGTGTAAATTCTAGTTGGATTCTGAATTGAACAGAATAACTATAAAGAACTGATGAGGCAACTGGAGTAACTTGAATGTGGATTATCTATTTGTATTCAGAATTATTGTTAACTTTTCAAGTGAAATAATGCTATTGTGATTATATATGTATTTTTAATGGGCCCTTACCTTTTAGAGAGACATACTAAAATCCAGATGACTAATATAATATCTGGGATTTGCTTCAAAATAATCTAGTGAGTTGGGGATGAGGGTGGAGGTATAAATAAAACAAGACTGGCTATGAGGAGATAATTATTGAAGATGGATGATGAGTACATGGGAGGTTATTATACTATTCTTAGATATCTCTGTAGCTCTGAGAAGGGGTACAAACACACTTTATAAGATTTGAAAACAGGAGACAGCATGACATCTTGGAAAGAGTGTAATCTTTGAAGTAAGACCTCTGGATCCTAAACTCCATCTTTTACTAACAGCATCAGCTTGAGAAACCTCTCTTTGTTTTCTATTCTATAAAACTAGGGACTGTGAAACGTACTTTGAAGCAAGTTTTGAGAACTAAATGAAATCATGGATATGTAACTCTACTACAGCATCTAGCACATAGAAGATGTTTAATAAATAACATCTTTTACTATTTATCAAGAACCAGTAATAGAAGTATAGCCGTTAACTCCTGTTATGACTCACTTAGTTCTTGTTTCTCTGTCCAGTTATTTAACTTTTCCTATCTTCATTTTTTCTTGCAGACCAGAACTTAAATTGCGTAAGGAAATTTCAGGGTTTTTTTTTACATTGTTTTATTATGCCTAGAACAGTGATGGGCATAATAAATGATTACTGATTGAACAAATTAAAACAAGGTGTTTGGCTTCTTGAATTTGGGCATCAAGAAATAATACTGAATCATGAACATTAGCAATGCCTGTGGATCATTGTGAGTATGGTTTTTTAACTAGAGTTATTAAACACATATTTTTCGAGTGCCCAGAACGTGCCTAGCAAAAGAGAGTAGTTCTAAACACAAGAGGTTCTGTTCTAGTTCTGTTCTAAGTACGAAAGATAACTGAAAGTTGGAAAGGAGAAAATTTTCAGGTCCTGGTGAACACTATGAGATTAATTATATACATATTTTCTCTACCTATATTTTTTATTAATGTAAGTGGTAGCACTTTCATTCCTTTGCTGCAACTCTGTCATGTTTTGTATTAAGACCAATTTACTTGACATTGTATGTGCTTGGCATTAAAAACAGGATAAGAATTCTGTTTTCAAAAGGGGCATAGTTAACTGTCAGCCTCTGCCAAAACCATGTTCCCCTCCCTTCCTTTAACCTCCCGAGGAGACAGTTGGTTACATTCTGAGCAGATGCTTGCTCAGACAGCGGGCAGCAAGCCCTGGGCAGCCTGCTTGCTTAATTTTAAGCAAGATCTTTGTGTGTTTTATTATATTAATTAGTGTATTGGCAAGGTCCAATGGGATTTTTAGACCCGCAAGGGTTTTGCTGATCCCTTAATTTGCAGTTTGTGATGGCTTTTTGTTTTTGTTTTTGTTTCTTTCTTCCACTTATTAAACACTTCAGTCTAGCATTAACTGTAACTCCCTGTAATGCTAGAACCTTAGGGAGTGATGTATGCAGATGGATGGTGGCTTTGGTGAGGAGGGCAAAGTGCATTTTCTCTTTGGTTTGAAAGTGGACTGCTCCCCTTATTTTATGCATGTAGGCATTTCCCTATGCAAAGTTGCTCTGAGAAAGATGGTGCCATGTTGTATGTGCTTTTCAGGGATGTGTAGAAAATTTTCCAATCTTCCATTTGAGATTGTGCAAGTAAAAATCACTTGATTTAGACATCTTGGGCCCTTGAAGAGAGAGGACTAGAGGAAATGCATCAGGAAGGGATGTTTTGAGCATGTGTGTAATTGCATGCTGGGGGAGATTTTCCTGTTGCCTTTGAATTAATTATTTGTCTTCTCACCACTACTGAGGGCTAAGATGCTCTATGTGTTATCTTATCTAATCTTTACCATACCCATCTTAATTAATAAACCTCATCCCAGTCCAGTTTAATGCTTTATTCACAAATTCCATGTAAGTCTTACGTCTTTCTTTATGCCCAGTGCAGGCTTGACCCTCCCTTGGCTTTGAGGGGAAAACTACAGGGTCAGCTCTTACACCCCTCTCTCTAGCACCTTATAAAATGCAGAAAATTATTTGTTACTTAAAAATATGTTTTGTTGAGTATTCCAAAATTTTTAAATGGGGCCTTCATGGGGATGGGGAAACGCGATAAATGCAAAGGAGTTCTTGCTGAGGAAAACATGAGAATTAAGGAGTGATGAATCAGTAAACAGAGGCCTTATGGTTGATCTGGCAGTTTAATAAAATATCCCATCTTAAAACAAGTTTCTTTTATATTTTCTTGAATTTCCAGTGGAGCAGGTAACACTCATGTAGAAAGATCATAATTGAGCAGGTTCTCCCAAAATGAACAGAACTTTTACTTTCCAAAAGTTACTGCTCTTTTTTTTCTTTTTGGATCCTTTTGTACCTGCTGAGAAGAGAACAAAATGAAATGCCAGTCGGTCACCCTCTTCCCCCTGCCGTGGGGCCATGGCAATTGCTTAGGAACTACTGGGATCCTGAAAAAAAAAGAGAAAAAAATTCTTTAGAAAAAGAAAGATATGAATATGGAGAGTTAAATCAATTACAAGAAAATAGCCAAGTAATAAATAAACATGTAGAATGGCCTCCAAATTATAGTTAATCCATCTTGAAAAAAAATCAAGCATTGTGTCTAAAAGTAATTTAATATACACTGTTTCTTTTTGCTTTTTCTTTTTCGAAGAAAATGATGCTCAAAAGGGTACAGCGTGTTTTCTCAGGTGTCTTCTCATTCACTGATACAGAGCAATAGTAGAAGGAAACACAGGTGATGGGGGACGTGTGGTATTGGAAACTGACTGGGCCTATTGAACATTCTGAAGGCCATCTAGGTTCCGAAAAGCATGATTATTTTGGAAAAGTCAGTAACATAAAGTGTTTTGAGGAAGACTCATGTAAGGTGTTTGTAAAAGGTCTGAATACGTATTTTTCTAAAAAACACCCTAAAATATAAGAGATATTAATGACAATTATACCTTAGTAGGGATATTTGCATTGCAGTTTGATTTTAAAACTTTCACTTAAATTTCACTGTGTGGTATTTATTCTGGTTGGGCGTCCATCCATGCCTTGTTGATTATAAAGTTTCGTCATTGGCCATCCTTGTAGTTTATCAACTTTCAAAAGAAGAATTTTATCTGTAAAGCAGTGTGTGGCTTCTGCTGTACCCCAAACTCTTCCTTTGAATATCCTAGTAAGGAAATAACGCATCTTGAAAAGATCATATAGACATAGACATAGAACATACATAAAATAACAGAACTGTGGACAAAATAATGAACTTTGGAGTCAGATAAATGGCTTTGAGTCCAGGCTCTACAACCTACTGGTTGTGCCACTTTGAACAAGTTACTGAACCTCTTTTAACCTCATTTTTCTAACCTACCAAATGGGAATTCTAGTGGTCCTTACATCTTAGAGTTATATGGAGCACAGGAGAAAGTGCACATAAAAGCGCTTAGCACATTGCCTGGTACATAGTAGCACCAGAAGTAGGTAACCATCACTATTTCTTCAAAGACTGTCACTTCATAAAATAGACCTCGCTCTCTTCAAGAAACAAAGGCACATCTCTGCTCTATGCAGAATGTTTTCTCACTGGAAGTTCAAAGCCTATTAAGCTGAATGAAAATCATAGATTAGGAATCAGATACAAGTTCTTATAAATGGGTAAAGAAGATAATGCTTTCCAAGTTTCAGCAGAACAAATAGAATATAGTGGGAGGTATCTGAAAAGAAAAATAAGAACACAGCCAACTATATACTGCTAGGTGGGAAACATTGACAACATGTCACGGTATAGTGAGAAAACACAGACTCTGTCACCCATCTGCCTGCATTCAAGTCCAGGTTTACTACTTATTAGTTATGTGACGTCGGGCAAGTTAATTCACTTCTCAGTGTCTTCAACTAGGAAGTGGAGTAAATGAGAATACCTGAGCAAGTTGTTGAGATGAGTCCCTAAATGAATATTCATAAAGGGCTGAAAACAGTGACTGGCATATAGCAAATTCTATATAGGTATTTGTTCAATAAATAAATGCAACAGTTTTCTTATTGTCTTAAAACAAATTCATATTTAGAGTGCTAAGGTAATTTAGTATGAAGAGGGTCTCAGAAGAAATACCTGCAACATAGACAAGGCCCAATTTTGTTCTGACTCCCATTTTCTTCTTTTCCTGTAAGGTATATTTATTTGGCTCCATTTCATTGTGGGGGAGAACTATGATTCAGTCATTTGTCTTTTTTTTAAGTTTTGGTGTGTGAACTTGGTTTGTCAGACACTTAATTTGGCGCTCAGCCAAAGTTCAGCTTTAAGCTTTCGCCAGCATTTTTGGACTAGACCATAAGGGTATAGGAAAATAGAGGAAGAATTGGCCCTTGGGTGTTTTTATTTATTCCTCCAGCTCAGATGACCAGAGAGGCCAATATAAACAGAGTATCTGGTTCCCATATTGGTAGTGAGCCCCACCCCCAAAAGCACTGGCATACTTCTAACATTGGAAGCTTTTCACTTTTGATGAGGCTGTAACACATTTCTATTTTCAAGGCGAAAGCTTTTATTCTTGGTAAAGATCTGCTTGCTGCTCATTATGCATCATTATCCCTGGCTTTGATGTAACAGTTAGGGAAAACCATATCCCCCATTTTCCTCTGGGAGCAGTTTACTAGATCCTAACACAGTTGAATTTTTTTTTTTTTTTTAGGTCATGGGATTAGCTCTAATTGCAAAAACAACCAAACACTTTTACTTATTAAAACCCAGCTTTTTTTCTCTAACATCTAATTAAAAAAAAATTAATTACAGAGTTACTGCAACCCCCCAAAATTTCAAGCCTACTAACTATAAAAAAAATCTCACTGCATGATAAAGAAGTTTCCTGTGCAGCCAGTCCTCTCTTTGCGTACTATTCTGGGCCATAAAAATGACTATGTTGTACACTTGAAACCAGTATAGTATTGCATATCAACTGTACTTCAATAAAATATAATTTAAGAAATGACTGTGCCAACCCAAACCAATCAAAGCAATGTTAATAAGCAAGAGGAAGTATTACAATTGTTCTGTGACCTTTTGTCAAAATATTAGAAATTATCTCACTGTTGGTTATGAATGTACAAGGAAGTGAAAAACTAGTTGAACTACTTATTTAATATGCTGCACTTTAAGACATCAGACACACTGAGAATGAAAATATTTGTAAGAAACGCATCACCAGTACTACAAACACTGCTCACCTTCTCATTGGACAACGATGTTATGGAGAGAGCATCTTTCCTATGCCTTGGCTATTTCTGATACCTTTCTAAGTTTGGATCAGTTTCCAACATTTTATCCTTTGTCCTTTCACTGTTTTAAAGTATCTCTGAGAGCTGCTTTAATGCAAAGGTTTTGCTGTTGTCACTTCCCCTGGGACATCTTTATCCTTTCCGTTACAACTACTTTCCCCCTGTATGTTGATAAGCTTACCTTTGCTAAGGTCCTCTGGCTGCACATGTAAAGTCCACAGTCCCCTGGGCAGCTGTTTCTTTACAACTCAATATACTTCTGATTATGTAATTTCTCTGCTAAAGATCCTTGAGTGACTTAATGTATAAAATCTGTGAAATGACAACAATCCTTTACTCCTTCCTATACCTAGGCCCTTTTCACTGTTACCTTTTAAATCCTCCCATCAAGATGTGAAGCTTTTTTCCCCCCTCCTTGAATCTTAGTTGGCCTGTGACTTGCTTTGGCCACCGATAGGATGCAGTGACGGTGTGCCAGTCTGTGCACATTCCTCTCACTCCTCTGGGACCCTCCTCTCTGCTGTGGGAAGCCAGCCTTTTTCAGGATGAATGTCACAGCAGACGCCTGTTCCCAGCTGATCCGATGGTTGACTGTACGCACGTGAATAAACGCAGCCAAGAGTGGAGAATTGTCCAGCTAAACTTGCCCAGAGTGCTGGTCCTCAGAATCATGAGCTAAGTAAATAGTTTTGCTTTAGCCATAAACCCTGGAGTGGCTTGTTGTGTAGCAGTATCTAACTGATCTACTTCCCGGTGCTTATAGGGCCAATTCTGACCAAGAGGCCTTCCAGCCATGGCTTGGACCCTCCTAACAATAGGGAACTCCCACCTGTAATAGCGGCCTCCTCTCATTTTGTGTAATGTGATATTAAAAACAAAACAAAAACCAAAAAAGGTGCCTCTGATAATTGTAGCTTTCAAATCATTGAATAACACTGAATATTTTTGAAAGTTATTTTTTAAATAATAACTGAAACCTATTACCTTGAAGTTTCTATTCACTGGACCTAGTTTTACGTCCTACAAATAATGAAAATAATCTAAATCTCTCTTCCACACAATGTTTTTCAAATACTTGAAGATGGCAATTGTGTGCTTCACGGTCCTTGCTTCTTCATGTTAAATACTTCCAATGCTAACTAACAAATAACTTTTTCCCAAGATTCTTGTCGTTTCCACTTGAGCAACAAATTCTTTCCTATTGGTCAGAGTTTGCCACAGAGTAGCAATTCCCATAGTCACTTCCTTTCCATGATAAAGCTGTCAGTGAAGTCAGGAAATTTTCAAGTCACTGCTTTTCAGCTGGTTCAAGCATAGTGATTTGTCATCTGCATTATGAAGGCAGCGCCCTGTTTTCTCTCTTTCTCCATCTGGCCTGCCATAACAGGGACCCTTTGAAAATGATCCTGAAACTGTTTCAAGGACAGAAAAAAATTAGAAGCAGCTAGGATTTAAGTACAGTTGACCCTTAAACGATGTGAGGGTGAGGCGCACCAGTACCCCTGTGCCGTTGAAAACCCAAGCGTAATGGTTGACTCCCCGGCATCTACTAACAGGCAGCTGTTGACCGGAAGCCTAACAATACCATGGACAGTCAATTAACACATATTTTGCATGTTATATGCATTATATAATGTATTCTTATAATAAAGTAAGCTAGAGAGAAGAAAATATTATTAAGAAAATCATAAGGAAAGTATACTTACTATCTGTACGGTATTTATTGAAATTATCGAAGTATAAGTAGAACCATGCAGTTCAAACTTGTGTTGTTCAAGGGCCAACTGTAATTATACTTGCCAGGCACAAGTTGGAACTATTCTAGAATCTTTTGTACCAGTGTTCTTGTTTTAGTTGTATTCCTTGCATTTTCATCCTTTCAAGCTTTGGAGCCTTGGAGAAAGACTTATCATACCTTGCATATTTTTTATGTTGATTTAATGTTGCTCTTTGGGCCTCTAAGGCCATAAATATTGATTTTCACGTGGATGCCTTCTCTTGACCTCTTGCGTCCAAGAACAAGGGTGTGGAGTGTTTACCTAAGGTAAGAGGAGCTGCTTCTGCCAGAGAGCTATGCAAGTGAACAATGTCTTGGTGCTAGGCCAGAGTGGCAGAGTCAAGGCCACAAGTAAGCCCCACAATTTGCTGACTGTGTAGAGAGACCTGAGAATCAAATTTGGGAAGATGTGGGATTTCTTAGGTGAATGCCTTGTGTATCAGAATACCATTTATTAGTTAGAAAGAATATAACACGTGGTTGTGTAAATCAGCTGTTAGGGTCCAGGTGAACAAGGGAGAGTGAGTTACCTCTGCATCTGCTTCCAGATCTGAAGTGGGGGGAGGGGAGTAGGTTGTTAAACTTGACTTTTTACAACAATTTTTGGTTAAACTTCTATTACAGCAATATCCTCTGACTGGTTTTCCAAATTGTGTTCCCATCACTTTTTTGTAGCTTTCATGACAAAAGTTCTTTGAATATTAATACATATGTTGTGGCCTTTCCAACTTTCCACTTGCACATAGCCCCAAAATTGGCACAGATGTTGTAGCAATTTTCTTTGAACTCTGGCAAGCATTTTATCACCAATATAAATGTACTGATGTCTTTGATGCCAATTCTCAATGCTAGACTCTGCACATTTTATATTATTTGCCACGCTTTCTCTATATCAGTGGTATATTCTACTTACAACTCCGAATCCTCTTCTACCATCCCTGCCTTCTTCCAAAATGTCTCTAGTTACTCTTGATACGTATTTAGAACAGGGTTTCCCATATCTGCCCGATCACCAACCCCACAGAAGCCATTCAATCTCTAGAAAATCCTTTTTAAATAGATAAAGTAAGATAAGGGCTGGGGTAACTCTCAGTACCCAGCTCCTAGGAGTTGCTTGGACTTTGGCATTCTGGGAAGCTCATATGGCATTGGGTATGCCTCGGTCTTGGTCTGAAACATTCTCTCTTCAATTGCTCACCCTTAACCCGCACTGCCCCCACCCCAGTTTATACTCACTCTCTAAGCGGTTTCCCTGAATTCCCTGTGACACTGCCGAATTCCAAGGACCCTCACAGCTCAAACCTCCACAAGGAGTCTAATGGTTTGATGGTAACAGTGAGGGGCATACCTGGTTCTAAAATGGTGATTTAACCTGATATCAAACTGGATTTTTGACCTTGATTTAAAGTATCTTGGATAACCTGGAAAACAAAAATCACAAACTAAAACAAAAAAGCTGTTAACTCTATGGCATTTGGGCACCTGGTCCTGCAAAGAGTTGGCAAAACTCGATTCAAAACCCGAACTTCCTGGTCCGTGAGGGTCTGATGTTGTCTCGCTTCCTCACTTTCCCCTCTGCCTTTACCATTCCCCTTCTTTTCAGACTGTCTCTGCTCAGCGCCACCCAATCCTGGAGATGAAATCTGTATAACCACCATTTTCTACCCACTAACTTCAAGCCTTTGGTGAGTTTTTCCTGTAGGTTGGCGTGAAGAACGGTGGCGGTGGCCTCAAAGAGACGACACATTGCCGGCCTTGTTATCCTCCTTCCGCTGTTACCAGCACTGGATTCGTGTAAGGCAGTCTCCGAGTCACTGGTTTGAAGCAGAGAAAGCTTTATAATCAGAAGGGCAGCCCAATGAGAAGGCAGGGGACCTTTCCCAAATCTGCCTTACCGAAGGGGAGGAGGGTTGGGTTATATACTATTGGCAAAGGCACGTGGGGGTTAGGGCAGAATCTGGAAAGGCCTTGACATTTCTCAGAATTATGCACCAATCCCATCTTCCTGGCACTGCCTGAGGGGTCCTGGCGTGATTCGTGTTGACTCCATGTCTGGTATCAACTCTGCAACATAGATGTTATCAACAAATATTGCCCGCACCCCCCCGCTATAACCAGCTTCAGGGAAGAGGACAGGGGACAAGACAAGGCTAACCATCCTTGCGAAGTCCTGCAGTGTGTAAGGTCACTTTGGAGGGAGAGCCAAGTGAAGGTACGAGCGTAAAGACATGCATGCCCAGCTTCACAGCCACTTTGCCCCTTTCTTTTCTTCTTTATCTTCCTCTCCTGAAAAGACCACAAAATCCAGCATTGTCTTACACAGGGCGCTCTACCCATACTCAGACCCTTTCTGTTGCTCAGCTTCCGACGTACTGTTTTGACAAGGCATGTCTCCCATACAAACACAGCACTCTCTCTGAAGGGAATTCTGGTAGATTCAATTCTTCCACTTCATTACCCTATAAAAACAGATTTTGGAAGGTGTGCTATGGCAGGAACTACTTAGTGACATATTTTGGGAGGCAATAACAATTCATCTTTCCTTTTGTAGTCTCTTTTTTCATTGATTTTGACAAAGAGCTTCAAACAGCACAAGCTGGAAAAACTTTTATAGGCTCCTGAGAGGTAGAAATACTTCACCCTTGACACAAATATTGTTGATTTGGTAATGCTTTCTATGTGCATCTCCTTTCCTTAAGACTCCAATGTGATGCAGAATGTCAGCTAGTGTAATTAACTGATTTTTCGTTATTGCAGAGTAAACCAAAGCTGAGATACACCATGCCTTCCTCCCTCACCATTCTCCTTATTTTGTTTATCTGCCTGTCTCTAAGAAGATTGAAAAGGAGGAGGAAGAAGGGGCAGGGAAAGGGGAGAAGGAAGAAAAGGAAAGAGGGAGGAGGAAGGCCATTTAGCCACTGGTTCTATTTCTCCCTTTGCGCCACAAACGCAATTTGAAGTCCTGGAGGCCTCCTGTTGCAACAGAGGACAGCGCATATCCTCTCCTCTGAAAGACAATTTCCACTTGATACGCATTGTTCTGGGGTACATGGCCAAGATTATAAGGAGATGGATTATTTTACGTCATTATTGTATCACTAATCATTGAAGGGAGGATAGGAGGTATCCTTTTGTTTCTTCTATTATTTCTCTTTCTTGGGGAATCTTTGTGTTTTATTATTTTGTCAAAACTTAAATGAAAGAATTTAAAGAAAACTCTTTTGTTTTCAATGATTAGGGATTTACAGTTATTTTTCTCATCTGGTATTAAATCCATCCCAGATGGGACTTCAAAGAGCCATTTGCCCAAGGTTTATATAAAATAACAAAAATTTCCAAGTTATAAAATTCTGTTTAATGTATTTGCTCTGTCTCTTTGTTTTTTTTTTTCCAGTTTTATTCTCTGTTTTTTTTTTTTAATATGATACAAGTATGTGACACTGCTTCCTCTCAGTTCTTTTAACACTGAGAATTTTATACCATTTCCCTTTTTGGAAGGAAGGAGAATATGAGTACTAATCTTGCTGCAGAATGACTCACAGTTTCCTTACAAACATGACCTCCATGAAAATAGGAAATGGTCACTGGAAGGCAGATCAGAACTTCATGCCTATTTAATAGTTTACTGTAGACCCGCTGCCTAATTGCTGTAGACCTTTCCTGACTTCCTTTTGTTTCGAGGTCGGGGACCAGAACTCATTTTCATGGATGACTTATTCCTTTGCTCTTCCTTCAGACTCACAGAGTGTCTGAGCTAGGCAGAATAGTCTACGTAAAAAATTTGTTAAATAAAATAGATTTATCGATCAGTTATTGTAATATTTTATTATACACTGTTTGACAATTGTCCCAAGTAGCATCAATATTTTACCATCCATCTTTTTATAAATTAGTTTATATTTTTACCAAAGAAATATACGTTCTCAGCTTTTAACAAGGCTTGTAATAAAAAAAGGCAATCTCTGCCTCACTTATCCATAGTACCATCCTTCTCACCAGAAAAAAAAAGTACTTAACTAGTTCTTCAGGTATTTATTTCTAAACATCTAAATAACATGATCATGCTCCTGGTTTTTTTACTCCAATTTTACACATTCCTAACTACTTTCTGCAAACTAGCCACCTTATACTTCCAACAGCTCCTCTGAACTATGGTCTTTCACCTTCTATCTCTCTGAGGCAGGAGTCAGTGGGACACAGGCAGGTAGAACTCAGGGTCCCGGTAAGGTGCAGGCGGAAGAGAGCTCGGGTCAAGGCTTTGCGGTAAACAGGAAGCCTCCTCCTGGACATCTGAGAAAAATTCAACCTGAGAAAAAAGGGGGTTTTCCTTTGATCCTAGCTCGGCCATAGCAACAAGCCCCAGCCAATCATGTAAATTCCTCTATTTTTGTGCTTATAAACCCTAGACATTGCGGCCCCTCCCGATTAGCAAGAGTCTTTTTCTTTCCTTTTCACTCTTCATTACAAGTTTTGCTGGTTGCTCCATACTCTTGTTTTCCTGGCTTCTTTCCTTGTTGCCTCTGAGACACAATCCTGGGAAGAACAGTAACAAAACAGTAACTCCTCCACCAGTAACACTTTCAATATAATTATATGATATTTTTTAGAGGAAACTCCCATGTATAGCTGTAGATCAGGTGTGTCCACGGGAAGAGGTGAGTTCAGGGTCTTACTAAGTCACCATCTTGAACAGGAACCCCATGATCCTTTTAAATAAATATTCAGAGTTTACATTATTATGACTATGTAAACATTAGGCACAAGTGAGCTATATATTGTACTATAATTACATTCCCTTTTGAATACAATTTTCCCCCAAGAGTTAATAATTGCCTTTTTCCCCTGCTTTTAGCTTATTTACTTACCCGCCCGACCTTAATTCATTCATAACTCTGGATAGCAGGGTCAATCCCTTAAATTATACTTACGTATCAAGTAAGCGGTCTGCTCCCTCCACCCCTCTTTGTCTCTTGCTCCCACCCTCTGGAGCTCTCTGACCTTCTGTTCCAATTGGATTGGCTGCTTTCTGGGTCTGACACACCACTCTTGTCTTGGAATTTTCCTTGCCTCCTTTATGATTCCCTGTTTCCTATATCCTACATCTCTTTCAGTTTATTTTCCGTTGTGTAGAGAACCTCTTCCGGCAGATTCCCAAGAAAGGATATATGATAGGGAGAGCTTTTGAAAACTTGAAATGCCTGCAAATGACTATATTCTACCATCTGATTGATTAATAGTTTGGCTGGAAATTTAATTCTCAGTAGAAAATAATTTCCCCTGGGATTGTGAAGACATTGTTCCATTGTGTTTTAGCTTCCGATGTGAATGTTGAAAAGTTAATTTTTTTCTTTCACAATCTTCTGTATATGAACTATTTTCTCTTTCTGGAAGATTTTAGGAGTTTTTCATCATCCTGGTGTTCTGAGAATTCGTGATGAGGTACTAAATTTACTGTCAACCTATTTCATTTATTGCAAATGATATTCAGTGGACTTTTTCTAACTGAAAGGTTATAATCTTCATCTTAGTAAGTTCCACAAGATCAGCAATTTTACTTACTGCTTTACTATTTACTACTTAATTTTCATTACCCAGCACAGGATCTGACACTAAGCAGAACTCACTAAAAACTGAACAAACGAATTAATGACTAAATGAACAGGGGAATTAAAATGGTAATAGTCCTTTGTGGCTTTCCTCTCTCTCATTCTTCTATTCTTTAAAGCTCCGGTTCTTTTGTTTTCTTTAATTTTGCTCCTTTTATTTTAAATCTCTTTGTCTCTTTTTTTAAATATAATTTATTTTATTATCATTAATCTACAATTACATGTGCAATATTACGGTTATTAAACTACCCCTTCATCAGGTCCCCCCCACCAACCCCATTACAGTCACTGTCCATCAGTGTAGTGAGATGCTATAGAATCACTACTTGTATTCTCTGAGTTCTACTGCCCTCCCCATGCCCCCGCAACATTATATCTGCTAATCGTAATGCCCCTTTTTCCCTCTTATCCCTCCCTTCCCGCCCATTTTCCCCAGTCCCTTTCCCTTTGGTAACTATTAGTCCGTTCTTGGGTTCTGTGAGTCTGCTGCTGTTTTGTTCCTTCAGTTTTTTTCTTTGTTCTTATACTCCACATATGAGTGAAATCATTTGATACTTGTCTTTTTTTTTTTTTTTTATTTCACTGAGCGTAATACCCTCTAGCTCCATCCATGTTGTTGCAAATGGTAGGATTTGTTTTCTTCTTATGGCTGAATAATATTCCATTGTGTATATGTGCCACCTCTTCTTTATCCATTCATCTACTGATGGACACTTAGGTTGCTTCCATTTCTTGGCTATTGTAAATAGTGCTGCAATAAACAGAGGTGCATCTGTCCTTTTCAAATTGGGCTGCTGCATTCTTAGGGTAAATTCCTAGGAGTGGAATTCCTGGGTCAAATGGTATTTCTATTTTGAGTTTTTTGAGGAACTCCATACTGCTTTCCACAATGGTTGAACTAATTTGCAGTCCCACCAGCAGTGTAGGAGGGTTCCCTTTTCTCCACATCCTCGCCAACATTTGTTGTTGTTTGTGTTTTGGATGTTGGCCATCCTAACTGGTGTGAGGTGATATCCATTGTGGTTTTAATCTGCATTTCTCTGATGATTAGCGATGTGGAGCATCTTTTCATGTGCCTGTTGGCCATCTGAATTTCTTCTTTGGAGAAGTGTCTATTCATGTCCTCTGCCCATTTCTTAATTGGATTATTTGCTTTCTGTTTGTTAAGGTGCATGAGTTCTTTATATATTTTGGATGTCAACCCTTATCAGATACGTCATTTATGAATATATTCTCCCATACTGTAGGATGTCTTTTTGTTCTACTGATGGTGTCCTTTGCTGTACAGAAGCTTTTCAGCTTGACATAGTCCCACTTGTTCATTTTTGCTTTTGTTTCCCTTTTTCAGCTTGATATAGTCCCACTTGTTCATTTTTGCTTTTGTTTCCCTTGCCCGGAGAGATATGTTCATGAAGAAGTTGCTCATGTTTATGTCCAAGAGATTTTTGCCTATGTTTTTTTCTAAAAGTTTTATGGTTTCATGACTTACATTCAGGTCTTTGATCCACCTTGAGTTTACCTTTGTGTATGGGGCTAGACAGTAGTCCAGTTTCATTCTCTTACATGTAGCTGTCCAGTTTCTCCAACACCAGCTGCTGAAGAGGCTGTCATCTCCCCATTGTAAATCCAAGGCACTTTAATCAAATATTAATTGACTGTATATGTTTGGGTTAATGTTTGGATTTTCTATTCTGTTCCACAGGTCTGTGGGTCCGTTTTTGTGCCAATACCAAATTGTCTTGATTACTGTGGCTTTGTAGTAGAGCTTGAAGTCAGGGAGTGTAATTCCCCCTGTTTAATTCCTCCTTCTCAGGATTGCTTTGGCTATTCGGGGTCTTTTGTGGTTCCATATGAATTTTAGAATTATTTGTTCCAGTTCATTGAAGAAAGCTGTTGGTATTTTGATAGGGATTGCATTGAATCTGTAGATTGCTTTAGGTAGTATAGCCATTTTGACAATATTTATTCTTCCTAGCCAAGAGCATGGGATGCATTTCCACTTGTAAGTGTCCTCTTTAATTTCTCTTAGGAATGTCTTGTAGTTTTCAGAGTACAGGTCTTTCACTTCCTTCCTTAGGTTTATTCCTAGGTATTTTATTCTTTTGATGCAATTGTGAATGGAATTGTTTTTCTGATTTCTCTTTCTGTTAGTTCATCATTAGTGTATAGGAAAGCAACAGATTTCTGTGTGTTAATTTTGTATCCTGCAACTTTGCTGAATTCAGATATTAGTTCTAGTAGTTTTGGAATGGAATCTTTAGGGTTTTTTATGTACAGTATCATGTCATCTGCAAATAGTGACAATTTGACTTCTTCTTTACCAATCTGGATGCCTTGTATGTCTTTGTTTTGTCTGATTGCTGTGGCTAGGACCTCCAGTACTATGTTGAATAACAGTGGAGAGAGTGGGCATCCCTGTCTTGTTCCCGATCTTAGATGAAAAGCTTTCAGCTTCTCGCTGTTAAGTATGATGTTAGCTGTGGGTTTGTCATATATGGCCTTTATGATGTTGAGGTACTTGCCGTCTATACCCATTTTGTTGAGAGTTTTAATCATGAATGGATGCTGAATTTTGTCAAATGCTTTTTCAGCATCTATGGAGATGATCATGTGGTTTTTGTTCTTCTTTTTGTTGATGTGGTGGATGATGTTGATGGATTTTCGAATGTTGTACCATCCTTGCATCCCTGGGATGAATCCCAGTTGATCATGGTGTATGATCCTCTTGATGTATTTTTGAATTCGGTTTGCTAATATTTTGTTGAGTATTTTTGCATCTACGTTCATCAGGGATATTGGTCTGTAATTTTCTTTTTTGGTGAGGTCTTTGCCCGGTTTTGGTATTAGAGTGATGCTGGCTTCATAGAATGAGTTTGGAAGTATTCCCTCCTCTTCTATTTTTTGGAAAACTTTAAGGAGAATGGTGTTATTTCTTCTCTATATGTCTGGTAGAATTCAGAGGTGAATCCATCAGGCCCAGGGGTTTTGTTCTTGGGTAGTTTTTTGATTACCAATTCGATTTCGTCACTGGTGATTGGTCTGTTTAGTTTTTCTGTTTCTTGCTTGGTCAGTCTTGGAAGGTTGTATTTTTCTAAGAAGTTGTCCATTTCTTCTATGTTTTCCAGCTTGTTAGCATATAGATTCTCATAATATTCTCTTATGATTCTTTGTATTTCTGTGGGGTCCGTCGTGATTTTTCCTTTCTCATTTCTGATTGTGTTTATGTGTGTAGATTCTCTTTTTCTCTTAATGAGTCTGGCTAGGGTTTATCTATTTTGTTTATTTTTTCAAGGAACCAGCTCTTGGTTTCATTGATTTTTTCTATTGTTTTATTCTTCTCAATTTTATTTATCTTCTCTGATCTTTATTATGTCCCTCCTTCTGGTGACTTTGGGCCTCATTTGTTCTTCTTTTTCCAATTTCAGTAATTGTGTCTTTAGACTATTCATTTGGGAATGTTCTTCCTTCTTTAAATAGGCCTGGATTGCAATATACTTTCCTCTTAGAACTGCCTTCTGCTGCGTCCCACAGAAGTTGTGGCTTTGTGTTGTTGTTGTCATTAGTCTCCATATATTCTTTGATTTCTGTTTTGATTTGGTCGTTAACCCATTGATTAATTAGGAGAGTGTTGTTAAGTCTCCATGTATTTGTGAGCCTTTTTGATTTCTTTCTAAAATTTATTTCTAGTTTTATACCTTGGTGATCTGAGAAGTTGGTTGGTAGGATTTCAATATTTTTGAAATTACTGAGGTTCTTTTTGTGGCCTAGTATGTGGTCTATTCTGGAAAATGTTCCATGTGCACTTGAGAAGAATGTGTATCCTGTTGCTTTTGGGTGTAGAGTTCTGTAGATGTCTGTTAGGTCCATCTGTTCTAGTGTGTTGTTCAGTGCCTCTGTGTCTTTACTTATTTTCTGTCTGGTTGATCTGTCCTCTGGAGTGAGTGGTGTGTTGAAGTCTCCTAAGATGAATGCATTGCTGTCTATTTCCTCCTTTAATTCTGTTAGTATTTGTCTCACATATGCTGGCGCTCCTGTGTTGGGTGCATATATATTTATAATGGTTATATCTTCTTGTTGGACTGACCCCTTTATCATTATGTAACGTCCTTCTTTATCTCTTGCTGCTTTCTTCGTTTTGAAGTCTATTTTGTCTGATACAAGTACTGCAACACCTGCTTTTTTCTCCTTGTTGTTTGCATGAAATATCTTTTTCCATCCCTTCACTTTTAGTCTGTGTATATCTTTGGGTTTGAGGTGAGTCTCTTGTAAGCAGCATATAGATGGGTCTTGCTTTTTTATCCATTCTGTTACTCTGTGTCTTTTGATTGGTGCATTCAGTCCATTTACATTTAGGGTGATTATTGATAGGTATGTACTTATTGCCATTGCTGGCTTTAGATTCGTGGTTACCAAGGGTTCAAGGGTTGTTTCTTTACTATCTAACAATCTAACTTAACTTTCTTGTTAAGTTATTGTAAACGCAGTCTGATGTTTCTTTCTTTCTCTCCCTTCTTATTCCTCCTCCTCCATTCTTTCTATAATAGGTGTTTTATTCTTTGTCTTTAGTTAGTATTTGGATGGTCTGCTTTCTTTGCTATGATTTTATTTTCCCTGGTGACATCTTTTTAGCCTTAGGGGTGCTTCCTTCTAGAGCAGTCCGTTTGAGATATCCTGTAGTGGTGGTTTATGAGAGGCAAACTCTCTCAACTTTCGCTTGTCTGGAAATTGTTTAATCCCTCCATCATATTTAAATGATAATCGTGCTGGATACAATATTCTTGGTTCGAGTCCCTTCTGTTTCATTACGTTAAATATATCATGCCATTCTCT
>JAVSCE010022566.1:0-23672 GCA_032199065.1 Smutsia gigantea | reverse complement strand
ATACTGTACATAAAAACCCTAAAGATTCCATTCCAAAAGTACTAGAACTAATATCTGAATACAGCAAAGTTGCAGGATACAAAATTAACACACAGAAATCTGTTGCTTTCCTATACACTAATGAGGAACTAACAGAAAGAGAAATCAGAAAAACAATTCCATTCACAATTGCATCAAAAAGAATAAAATACCTAGGAATAAACCTAACGAAGGAAGTGAAAGACCTGTACTCTGAAAACTACAAGACACTCCTAAGAGAAATTAAAGAGGAGACTAACAAATGGAAATGCATCCCATGCTCTTGGCTAGGAAGAATCAATATTGTCAAAATGGCTATACTACCTAAAGCAATCTACAGATTCAATGCAATCCCTATCAAACTACCAACAGCTTTCTTCAATGAACTGGAACAAATAATTCTAAAATTCATATGGAACCACAAAAGACCCCGAATAGCCAAAGCAATCCTGAGAAGGAGGAATCCAACAGGGGGAATTACACTCCCTGACTTCAAGCTCTACTACAAAGCCACAGTAATCAAGACAATTTGGTATTGGCACAGAAACAGACCCACAGACCAGTGGAACAGAATAGAAAATCCAAACATTAACCCAAACATATACAGTCAATTAATATTTGATAAAAGTGCCTTGGATATACAATGGGGAGATGACAGCCTGTTCATCAGCTGGTGCTGGAAAAACTGGACAGCTACATGTAAGAGAATGAAACTGGACTACTGTCTAGCCCCATACACAAAGGTAAACTCAAGGTGGATCAAAGATTTGAATGTAAGACATGAAACCATAAAACTCTTAGAAAAAAACATAGGCAAAATCTCATGGACATAAACATGAGCAACTTCTTCATGAACATATCTCCCCGGGCAAGGGAAACAAAAGCAAAAATGAACAAGTGGGACTATATCAAGCTGAAAAGCTTCTGTACAGCAAAGGACACCATCAGTAGAACAAAAAGACATCCTACAGTATGGAGAATATATTCAGAAATGACGTATCCGATAAGGGGTTGACATCCAAAATATACAAAGAACTCACGCACCTCAACAAACAAAAAGCAAATAATCCAATTAAGAAATGGGCAGAGGACATGAACAGACACTTCTCTAAAGAAGAAATTCAGATGGCCAACAGGCACATGAAAAGATGCTCCACATCACTAATCATCAGGGAAATGCAGATTAAAACCACAATGAGATATCACCTCACACCAGTGAGGATGGCCAACATCCAAAATACAAACAACAACAAATGTTGGCGAGGATGTGGAGAAAAGGGAACCCCCCTACACTGCTGGTGGGACTGCAAATTAGTTCAACCATTGTGGAAAGCAGTATGGAGGTTCCTCAAAAAACTCAAAATAGAAATACCATTTGACCCAGGAATTCCACTCCTAGGAATTTACCCTAAGAATGCAGCAGCCCAATTTGAAAAGGACAGATGCAACCCTATGTTTATTGCAGCACTATTTACAATAGCCAAGAAATGGAAGCAACCTATGTGTCCATCAGTAGATGAATGGATAAAGAAGAGGTGGTACATATACACAATGGAATATTATTCAGCCATAAGAAGAAAACAAATCCTACCATTTGCAACAACATGCATGGAGCTAGAGGGTATTATGCTCAGTGAAATAAGCCAAGCCGAAAAAGACAAGTATCAAATGATTTCACTCATATGTGGAGTATAAGAACAAAGAAAAAAAAACTGAAGGAACAAAACAGCAGCAGACTCACAGAACCCAAGAACGGACTAATAGTTACCAAAGGAAAGGGACTGGGGAAAATGGGCGGGAAGGGAGGGATAAGAGGGAAAAAGGGGCATTACGATTAGCAGATATAATGTTGGGGGGGCACGGGAGGGCAGTACAACTCAGAGAAGACAAGTAGTGATTCTATAGCATCTCACTACGCTGATGGACAGTGACTGTAATGGGGTTGGTGGGGTGGACCTGATGAAGGGGTAGTTTAATAATCGTAATATTGCACATGTAATTGTAAATTAATGATAATAAAATAAATTATATTAAAAAATAAAAATAAAAATAAAATAAAATAATTACAGTATACCATGTGACAGGTCACTTGCCACTGGCATCCCCAGGAAATGAAGAAGCAGATAAATTGGCCCAGATACGTTGGTTAGAAGGAAAGCCTGCCTCTGATGTAGCCCAATGGCTAGCTACATCAGCGTTTGCTGCATGCGGGGCAAAAGACAAGTGCGCTGTAGCCCATGGGTGGGGCTTGCCTTTGACCTTCGAAGGAACCCGGCAGGAGAGTGTTGTGTGCTCCAGTAGGGACTTAGGGACTTACACGGAGTTCCACAGCAACATGGGACAATAGCTAAGGGGCCTATACCCCTCGTCAAGTGGCAGGTAGACTATATTTGGCCTCTACTTGTGTCAGAAGGATATCGGTATGCAACGACTTGTGTGGACACAGCTACTGGACTTCTGGTTGCTTTACCTACCCGTTGTGCAGACCAGCAGACGACCAAAAGAGGTCTGGAGCATCTCTTTGCTGCCTATGGCTGACCACAGGTAATTGAGAGTGATCAAGGCACCCATTTTACTAGACATACACTGCAAAAATGGGTGCGACAGCTAGGAATCAAATGGAAGTTTCATGTGCCATACAATCCTACTGCAGCAGGCATGGTAGAGAGGCACAATGGCTTGTTAAAATCCGGACTAAAGTCAGATACCAATAGTGTGCGGGGATGGTCAGTCCGCTTATGAGCCGTGCTGCGGCGTTTGTACGAGAGACCCAGACAGGGAGACCTGAGCCCCATAGACATGTTACACATATGGCTGCCTCCCCTATAGAACTGCAAGTACAAACCAAGGAAGAATCACTGAAGCTGAGGTTCGGCCACCAGAATAACATCTTGCTGCCAGCACCAAGTGCACTGAACCCCGGAAACTCCATTGAGTGGACGTGGCCTTGGACCTTTCAACACATGAACCAATGATGGCTGGCTCTCCTGGCACCTTGGGGACACGTCCTGGAAGCTGGCCTCCTGTGTATTCCTGGAATAACAGCAGAGTGGCCGCCAAAGGTCACAGTAGTATATCCTGAACGGCCAGACAGTAGGAGCATCTTACTGGGGAGTTTTGTTTTATCATTATGGCCAGTGCATGCACCTCCAGTAGCACTATATATAGACCCTTCAGTAACTCCCATGGGGAGAGGAGTGAAAGTATGGTATACTAGACCTGGAAGAGACCCCCTTCCTGCTACAGTCCTAGCACAGGACCACTCTCTTGCATGCACCCTACCTGATGGACAAGATTTGCCTATATTGGTGGCATTAAAACAAGTGTCTTATCGCCCCTAAAGTCTTTGTGTATTGAGAACTTCCTCTGGCTTGAGGATTATTATAATTTTTGTTATTAGGAACCTCCTCTGGCTTGAGGATTACTATAATTTTTGTTACCTGTATCAAAATCTTGCTGTATCTTAATTTTTATTATCTCTTAAGTTGTTGTTATCCTCTGTTGCTGTTGTGGAATCCAGTTACAGTGCTCCAGCTTTCTCACACAAGGACCATAGTGGAAGATTGAAAGCATGTAGATTGTAAGGCAAGAATCCTGGAGGGGTGGAGTGTGGGGAAGTTGGAGTTCCAATGGCCAGGATCCTCACTGAACTTAAACCACCTGATGATGTAACTGGCCTGTTGCTAGGCTACCCCTTCCACACCTTTAGGCAATAAGCTATTATTGTGCTATATAGAGAGCTCGGCCCAGTGCTCTGGGCGGAGGCAGAGATGCTAGTGCTCGACCTACTGCCGAGAGAACAAACCGGGTAATAAACCCTTTCACCCCAAAGAAGGTTTTGCTGTCAATTTATTTGGTCACATTGAATCCACAGCAAACTTGCCTGGGGATGAAACACACTGGCAAGATAACATTGCTATTGACTCTATATAAAGAACTCCACCTGGTGCTCTGGGTGACACAGTGGCCCAGCTGCAAGGCTGCAGGAAAGCAGAGCAGAGGCTGGGGTAGTGGCAGTGCCGAGAACAGAGGCCCAGAGGTAGAGACTGGCTTGCTGGGTGCAGACTCGCTCTGAGTGGATGGGATTTTAGTGATTGACCTGCCACTGTGGAAATACAGTTGGGTATAACCCTTTCACCTCAAGAACATTCTACTGTCATTTCTTTGGTCACACTGAATCTATAGTGAACTTGCCCAGGACTGAAACCCACTGGCAAGACAGCCCTCTTAAAATATGCTCTGTAAACTAACAAAAGACCTAGAAGATATTGAAGATGGAAAAGAAGAAAGTATTTCAAAGTGTTTTAAGGGACAGTAAAATTGTGGTTCATGTGAAATGGAAAGATAAGGGAGAACAAATAAAGGTTTTTCCACTTATCTGAAATTCTCTGGAAGCCAACTGCCTGCTTGGAATCTTGAATTCCTTAAGAGTATGTTCTGTCTTCCATCAGAGTCCTTTCCCTCACCCCTACCTCCTACCTAAGTTCTGGTCAATCAGGGACTTAGCCTGTGGTCATGCCTTTCCTGTCATAGTCTTCCTTTCTACTTCAGCTCTGGCAGCTGGGTCAGAGCCTGCCCGATGCAGTGTGTGATGGAGCGCCAGGAAATGGGGTCATCTGTGCGCCTTTGCCTAAGATGGTATTAGTGATAAACACAGATGTTAGGAAGGCTGCAGTAGAACAAACCCCACTACAACCTTGAAAGCATGAATTAACTAATTAAATGCTTAATTAAATATGGAAATAGATATATTGCTTTCTTTGCATGAAGCTTTTTATCAAAACATCCTAAATCTGAAATATCCTGGTCTTGGGATTTTGAATCCAGAAGAAACTTTAGCCAAATTAAAAGATTAAACAATAAAGATTTAAGACTCTGGAAGGCCTCTCTGGATCTAGATATCACTAGCTAAGTACCTTCCCAGAAATCTAAAATAAAGCAAAAGAGTTTAAATGAGAAGTACTTAATAATGAATAGTTTGCATTCAAAAATAAGACATATTAAAATTTACACACACACAAAACTCATAAAACAGCTGTTATTCCTTATTAAAATTCAAGTCGTCTGTGCTGGAATCACTTCACAAAAATAATGTTTTGTATTTACTTTTGCGAAAAGAACCCAGGTGTGAAAAACAAAAGGGAATATTAACTACCATCAATGCTAAACCAGTTACCATTCTAGCATAAAGCGGCAGTTTCTTAAGCATAGAATAAATATTAACTAAACTCTTTATAGAAGTTCAATGTCATTTACAGTTTTAAAAACTATATGATGATAAAACCATTAAAGAAGGTCAGAAAACAAATATATCTCTAACTTTATTGGCTCTTCACCTAAATACTTAGGAGTAAATGGACCACGAGGTGTTTTTTGAAAGTTACTTTTCTTAAACAGTATCTACATATTATTTTCTGTATGGCAATGTACCTTGTGAATGTAGCTAAGCATGTGCATTTTCAACATACATAGTCTACTTCACTTAAAATTACACAGTATATATACATCAACTGTAGAATATAAGATATTAAATGTAGAAAAAAATAATTTAGAAAAGTCAGCCACAATCCCATACATTTAAGTTAAATAAAACCAAACATTTGAAGTATATTATCATGTTTGTCACACCATACTTTTGAGAAAAACTCAAGAGAAATAAACATTAAAATAATTACCATTATATTTGAAAATCTCCCCATTACTAAAATGTAAGCTCCCAAAGGTGAACTGTCAGGTAACTTAAGGGGCTAGTGGTTCAGCTGACCCTTCATCCATTCTCTTCCTCTGTCTGGATTTTAGTCAGAAAGGACAGGCCACTGCTGACCTCAGAAAGCTGCTTCAGCCCACTTCTGCTTCACTGTTAACACAAATTTCAAGCACTAAATGGCTACCCCGCCCCTCCTGACACCTCAGGGGATACAACTGTGTAAGTCATTTACATAAGGCTATAAACAGCGCATCTGATGGGAAAGTTTTATTTTGCAGAAAGGGAACCATTTCCTGAGTTAAGAGAGCAAATACGTTTTTCACAATCATTTTTCATTTTGATTCAAGCTAGTTTACCAGTTTAATTTGTGAACAGACTGCTCTTTCAAGTAAAGATATACAATAAAATCCAAATTGTTTACATGTAAATACAATTTAGGCAATTCATCAAAGCATGGATAATTCTTAACAATAAAATCCAGGGCTACAAAAATGGGAAGGGAAGGCCACTTTCACTTAGCCCAAAAAAGGGAAGGTGGAGTTTTCACAAATTTCTCAATAAATACAACTCTCAAGGACAATACCATATATATTATAAAATAGGATGAAAAAATTAGTACAATGTAAGGAAGAAAAGGTCATTTTACAACAGGCCTACATGCCACAATGTTTTAAAAAACACACTCTGATATGAAATTTCTGGAGCAAAGAAGTATGCCATTTAAAAGGCATTCTTGAATTTCTTTGCAACGTTTTTAAAACACTGATTGTATTTTAGATTCCATTTATTTAAAAGCCTCAGAAAAAGCTCAACTTTCTATTTAATGAGCATAACCACATATACCAACGTGGAAGAACCATAATTCATTCTAAAACAGTCAATTTCAAATGAAATTTTATTTCTAAGTCTGGAGGGTTTTAGTTCTAAGCTGTATTGTCCACAGGGTGGCAGTATCACAGTCTTAACTTTGTCTCTGGAGTCAATGTACAATCTCAGTGTTCAACAAGCTACACACACATACACATACACATGGGGCGATAAAACTCTACTGTCTGACCAACCCAAGTAACAAAAATTACCTGTCCTCTCTGAAAGCATCTATGCTTTCTAACTTTCTTATTTCTTCTAGGAGTATTTACTTCCTGACATCTTAAGCTTTTCCTCAATGTACCTCTTCTATCTGGTCCTTTCTAGTCTGCTGCCACCACCCTATTTAGGGAGAGATTAGAGTCAAATTATTATTATGCTGCAAAAGCCCCCTGACCTTGGTCAAAGCCTAACCCAGAGAGCGTGGGTAGATGGGAATGGGAAGATAGGAATGGAACCCAGGAACAATCCTTCCATCTTCCAGTTCATCCCACATACTGCTACTAAAGAAATTTCATTAAACACTTAACATTTTACCAGAAATCCCTCGCAGCTAAACAACCTCCTTATCCCAAAATTACCAGAAATCCCTCCCAGCTAAATAAAATCCTTATTCCAAAATTCAAGCACCTCCACAATCAGAACTTTTCGAAATCTTCTATCTAAATGTTCTGCAAAAATCAAGGGGATTTGTAAAATAAACTTCACTTTGAATAGACCTGTGACTTCCTGGTTTTCATTCATTCAAGTGTTTTCTGAATACTCACTGAGTGCCCACCATTGCTCCATGTGCTGATGACACAGAGAGCAACAAGTCAAAGTCCCTGCTCCAAAGTCACTCTCCTGGCTGGACACTCGGGGTGAGAGCTGTTAGGGTAAGGGAGGGAAGTCCCCACACATTTCCAGCTCTCTGCAGGTAAAGGATAAAGCTGTTCCCAGACATGGGCCATTGGAAAACACACTAAGGTTTGGGGGGAAGATAAAAAGATACCAGAGGAGATCTGCCAGCACTGACATTGCTACATGCCCTAATCTATTTTTGCAGCCTCATTTTCCATTCCTATCCTATTTGTGCCCTCAGTTCAACTAAAATGTGCTAGCAAGTGTTAATGTGCCTTTTGCTCCTGCTTGTTTCCTTCTTAATACCTTGCCTCTAACCATATTATCTCCACCAGAAAAAGCCCAACCAGCCTTCAAAGCCCATCTCAAATGCTGTCTTCTAGGGGAGACCTATTCCCTTCACACAAATCCAGATGTGATATTCTAGAGCACTTCAAATCCTTCTAACCCTTGGCTTAGTCCCTTCTGAGCATTTATCACACTGCACTGTATCAAAATTATCTGTATATTTTAATCTGTAATCACTATACTCCTTTATCAGTTATTTACTGAGCACTTAACCATACTCCTGGACTATCTAGGAGCTAGAGCTGCAATGTTAAATCATCCCATTAGTATTTTAAATACTTAACATCCAAATGATAAATATAAAGTGTAGAGACAAAATATTGTACGTGCTTTTTATTGCTTCGATCTTTTTTAATAGTTTTAGTGAGATGTAATTTACATACCATAAAGGTCACCCTTTCAAAGAGAATTCAATATATTTTTAGTATATTTACACAGCTGCACAAATATCATCATAATCTAATTTTAGGACATTTTAATCACCCTAAAAAGAAACCTTGTACCTACATTAGCAGTCACTCCCCATCACTCTGTTCCTTCCTCCTCCCCCCACCCCACCTCCCCAGTCCTAGGCAAATATAACCTATCTTCTTTCTCTACAGATTTGCCTATTCTGGTCATTACATATAAATGGAATCACACAAGATGTGGTCTTTCGAGCCTGGCTTCATTCACTTAGTGTCAATTTTGAGACTGGTCTATACTGCAGTATCTATCAGTACGTCATTCCTTTTTTGCCAAATAATATTTGATTGTATAGATACACCACTTTTTATTTATTCATTCATCAGTTGGATGGACATTTGTGCTTCCACTTTCTGCTTATGAATAATGCTGCTATAATCACTTAAATACAAGTTTTTGGTGGGTATGTGTTTTAATTTTTCTTGGGCGTATACTAGGAATGGAATCATTAGGACACATGGTAGCTCTATGTTTAACATTTTGAGGGAACTGCCAAACTGTTTTCCAAAGTGACTGCACCATTTTTCACATTTCCACCCAAAAGGTATAAAGGGTTTCAATTTCCTCACTATTGTTTGAATCTTACAGAAAAGAATGACCTCAATATACAATATCCTCATCCTCAGAGAATTTATATTCTAGTGGAATAAAAAAAACCCAGAAACGAATAAATATATTAATTTCATATAGTAACAAAAAAAGCAGAAAATAAAACAGAGTAAAGAAAGAAAAGACCTCTTGGAGAAGGGTGACGTTGACCAGAAATATGAAGAGCTGGAAACTGCTTTCCATTCTTAAGAGTGGAAGTAGCAAGAAATAAAAGAGGGGAAAAAAAAAGTTTGGCATGCTCAAGGAACAAAAGGAAGCTAGTGTGGCTGTATAATAAAGAGGCAGAGAAAGTGGGGAATGAAGTTGGGGAAGTAAGCCAAGGCCAGATAATGGTGGGCCTCAGAGACCATGATAAGATCTTTGGATGTTAAAATACAATCACCATTTCTTAATTCCTTGTATTTCTTTAAATACAGGTGATCACCTATGCAAACATTTACTGTACTGTCACATATCTTCTAATTGCCTCTAACAGTAGCAAATATTAAAGAGACTATTTGGGTAAATGCACACCATTCAGCTAATACCACTCACTTACTTTGTGGCCCAAGAGAGAACACCTAAAACATGACTACCAATGGTATTTGGTAATAGACCCAAACATACAAATTAATCCTTACAAGTTTATTACCTAATCTGAATCAATTTAAGGTGTATGCCTTACTGACACTACCTTGCAGCTCTTAGTACATTAAGGTCATTTTCAGTACAGCAAGCCAGTAAGAATCTAGCTGCAGATCATCCTCATAACTTAAACCTAGATTTCATTCTTTTAAATTGAATTCTAATTAACTGGCTGCTTTTCACCATTTTATTAATTTGAAATATTCAATTGCTAAACATAAAAACCTATGGGCACAAAACATTGTACATGTTTCTATCTTGAGTCTTTTAAAACAGTAACTTTTCACATACTACTGCTATATTTGGTTTATTCAAAGAGACAAAAAGTGTTTTGAAAACCAGTGACATAAATGGCCTTGATAAAAGAACCTGTTACCTACACAACATTTATCAAGTTAAAATTCCCTCCTACCAACCCAGCTGAATATCCATGGCTCTCCCTCCAGGCACTCTGCACTCTTGCTAAACCAGACTACTTGCTCCCCCACCCCCACCTCAGTTTTATGATACACATTCCCCACCAAGGGAAATGGAACCAGTTTTTCAAGGTCCAGAGCAAACACTCTCATCTCGTCCTCTCTTCCAGTCCTCTTCCCTGAGTAGAACTGATTTCTCCCCTCTGTGCTCTTGCAGCAGTTCTGCAACTCAGATGTGCCTTACCCTGTTCGCCTGGTACACAACAATATACTTCTGCCTCTTGGACAAAGATATTGTCACCAAACTACTCCCTGCAGCATATCCTCAAGTATATACAGGATAAAGCTATTTGCAATTACTGGGTACTCGGCTGAAAATCACATCCAGGGTTGGTACAATACCATACCAAATCATTACAAAATGCAAGGTCAAGAGTTAAGTCCTCTCTGGAGACAAGGCAGAGGAGTCTTCCTTCCAAATTTGGATCTAATTCTTCAGCAAATGGTTTCTTAATAATGACACAATCCCAATCTTTATTTACATGAACTTTTTCCACTTCCATTACCTATTCAAAAACTGTTCAACAATCCTTGCAACTCTATCAAAAGTTTATGAGTGATAATGTATTATCAAGAATTTATGAGTCTAAACCCAGAGCTTAGAGAAGATGAAAGTGCTACACAAGGTCAAAAATAAGATAATCACGGGGGCCAAAATATGAATGCATTCAGTATTCTCTCCAAAACATCCTAACATGAAGAATCTGAACATCGGTAACTTTTAAAACCACCTATGGTGCTTGGCACAAAGTAAATGTTCAAATATTTGAATTAATATTTTTAGTTGTGGAAGTTTATAATGCAAAAGTACCTAATCCTTAATCACGCAGATCACATTAACAGATTATTTCAAAACTCACTGTGCAGTTAAAACTAGAAAATAGTTCAGGAACGCACATACTAACAACTTCTGCTATTAGTAATGGCACTGACCAGAAACCAATCCACAAAGCCACTGTTTCCTTCTTCACATGTTCCCAGAGGCCCAACAGACTAAACATTACAGCTCACCCCATTTTCTAATTTCAGCTTGCATTAAGATAACGCTTTTGTTTCGTTTACAGCGCACATGCTGACACAGCTGCCCCTTCTTTGTAATAAACACAGGGCTTCTATATTTAAAAATACAGTGAAACTTTGTTGTAACATCCCCTCCCCAGTCTCCGGCCAATTTTCTCTCTTCCAACCCCACCACCACCCCAGGATTTTCTATCAGCGGCGGTCAAAATCTTAGGCCCTTTGAAAAGACAACTTTCATCTTTAAGACATTTCATCAGCGTGGTATTTTTCTTCTCTGCAGCGCGTGAGCGTGCGGGCGTCCGCGCGCGCGCGTTTTAAAAGGGGATGGGAGGGGCGAGGACTCCCTTCCCAAGCAAACGCACTCAAGTCTGGGGCTCTTGAAAAGTGGGGTTCTTCTTGGAAAGACCTCGCAGGCTGGCCTCGGCCGCCACGGGAGGACCGAATGGACACGCGGCCGATCGGGCGGCGCCGGGCAGCTGCGCGAACGCGAAGGCGCGCCTGCGGGCACCTGAGCTCGCGGGCCCGCCCAGGGCGCCCGCCGTCGGGAGGCTGCTTTCTTCTGGGGGCTCAGTGGGGGTTCTCGTAAACAACAGAGAGAAGGAGGGCTGCTTGTGGGGCGCGGGGGCCGAGCGCAGGGGACAACCACTGCCCGCGTCACTTGGAACGGTAGGAGGGTGTGTGCCCGAGGAGGGCGCGGGGAGGAGGTAAGACAAGGCCGGAGTTAATCATCACCTCCTGAGCTTCTAGAAGAGGACTGCCCCGGGGCCGAAGGGGCGGGAAGGCAGCCTCGGGGGAAAGTGAAACTCCTTTCCAGCGCTCAGCCCCGCCAGCCTGAGAAGGGAGGAGAGTGACTCCTAGGGCACTCGCTCCTCCAGCCCGCCTAGCGCAGCACTAGTAGCTCCCGAAGACACCCAGCTCACGGCGCCCCTTAGCAACTACATTAATGCTCGTTCTCAACACATTCACCCGGAGAAGGGGGTGGGAAGACAGCCAGCGCTAAGGGAAATAAAATAAGGTTCCCCATGCCAATTTATAAAATAACACACACCGTTCCCATACCGGGAGTCGAACCCGGGCCGCCTGGGTGAAAACCAGGAATCCTAACCGCTAGACCATATGGGAAGTGCTAATAAAGAGCTCACGGTGACTCACCTGACAAGTGCAACCACCGCCTCCGCTCGCTCCCAGCACAATTACTCCTGTGACCGCCTCTGCGCCACTCTATCCGCTGCCGCCGCTGCCCACGCGCTCCCCGGCAAAGGAACTAGCCAGGCCCGAGCGCGCGGGCGTCGCGGGGACTGGGCGGGGCCGCTCCTCCGCCTCGGGAAAGTTCTTAAGCAAAGTCCAGCAACTCGCTGCCCCGAAACCAACTCTTTCACCTTTCTTTTTTTAATTCCGCCAACGGCCCCAGGCTATGGGTCCGGGTTGCTCCGCTGGTCAAAGTGCGTGCGGACTACTTGGCAAAGTTGAGGGCGGCGACGTCTCGGGAACAGCTGTTTGCGTTCGGGGCGGAGGCGGCGCGCGCGCTCCTTGGACACGAGCCAGCGAGCCGAGAAGGGTGGAGGTTCTGGATCCCCGGGAAAGAGAGAGTGAAGCCGGGGTGACGCGGGGATTTGAGGCTTGAGGATCCGTCCTTCAGCTCAGGTCCCGTGTGCCTTTACCCCTTCTGGTGACCTCAACCCATTTATACCGACCCCACCTCTCAGGGGCCGGGAGCACCGCCCCTGTAGGGGGAGGGGAGAGGAGGAGATTGCGAACGCGGACTGAGTCGCCTGGGCACCCGTAGTTGGGAACCGTGGAACACTGGTCCCGGGGAAGGAGGGAGGTGCGGGGGCTTGGAGGCTCCGGCCGTCCTCGCGGCGGGCCAGGCCTCGACTCTTCCCGCGTGCGAAGTCGAGTCTCAACCGGACCTTGGGGCGACGCGTGGAGCGGCCGATCCAGTCATGTGAGTCGGATCTCGGGCCCTAAACAACGCGGTGTTGTTTGGACGGCCCTTTCTCAGCTGGGTCTCTCCCTCCGCCACCATCCTTCTCCGCCACCGCCCTCCCCGCCCTCCGACTGGAGGCGTGACGGAGGCGCTCTTAACTCGCTCGGGACCGGCACCAGACCGGCTGGGCCGGTTCTTTGGGCGTGGTACAAATGCTCCCCGGCGGGACGCCCCGGGGTGCGGAGCACGCATTCTCGGGACGGAGGCTGGCGGCCAGTTAGGTTGGAGGCCTGCCTGCGGAGCGACGGAGGGCTCTCTCCACCTACGCAGTCGGGGGGCGCCGTGCACCCTTTTCATTCTTGTGGCTCTGGAACCCAGGAGTATTGTGAAACCTGGGTTGGACTGCGGCCACTGTTGCCTACTCCGCCTGCTAGAAACCACCAGCCCTGGTTAGCGTAATGCCTTTTTTTTTTTTTTTCTGTCTTGCTGGGTGAGAGGTCCCTTGGCTTTTCCAACTCTTTCTTGCCCAGAGGCCCAAAAACGAATTGTGTTAACTGATCTCTGAAGAACCACAATTTCCCACCGGAGGAGTCTTGTGTTTTGTTCTTTTTTTTTTTAAGGTATTATTGATATACACTCTTATGAAGGTTTTACATGAAAAAACGATGTGATTACTACATTCACCCATGTTATCGTGTCCCCCCATACCCCATTGCAGTCACTGCCCGACGGTATAATGAGATGCCACAGAGTCACTATTTGCCTTCTCTGTGTTGTGTTTTGTTTTTTTGGTGAAAATAACTTGATTTAAAGCAAACTTTATGATAGTTTCTGGCCTCCATTACATCAACCTCCCAAAATGCCCAAAAGGAATAAAAAGAATAAGTAATTTTTAATGAGATGTTTCTTATTTCTTCACACGACAGTTAACAAATGAGAAAAAAAAATTAAGGGCGTTTTAGATCTGGCGCAGACATTTTCTACTTTACTGGCAACAATTTCAGTTGACTGCTTCGCTCAGGTAAATAATAAAACAGGGTCCTGGGAATAACAAGGCAAGATTCAGTAGCAAGGGCTTATATTTCATATTCTAAGAACATGTAAAGCATGCAAAATTTTACCTTTTTTTAATTACAAATAAACTTAGATTTGTTTATCCCTTTTTCAGGGCAGACTACTGGAAGTCACAACCAAAGAAATTCTGCGATTACTGCAAATGCTGGATAGCGGACAATAGGCCTGTATGATAATTCTGCTAGTAGAGATTCTAATAATACTGTATTCATATGAAGTGTTCCTTTTTGATCTAAACTCAAGAGTTTACAAAGCACTTTGATATACATTGCTCTTTGTTTTTCAGAACATTACTGTCTATTTGTTCTTTCTAGGAAAGCTGTGAGCTTTCTTCCTTTTCATCAGGCTGAATTTGGTTATACATTGAGCCAAATTTTCTCTGTGGCCTTTCAGTCACATGCAGGAAGTGGTCATTGAGTGGGTAATCTCATCAATGTTTATAAAACACATTATGATTGTGTTACTTGTAATACTGCCATATATAAAGAAAAGTAAAAACGGAAAGCCCTTAATATGTAAGAAGAAACAACATTGTAGTTTTTCATGTTTTCTGCTCTGGAGATAAAATATATGATGCAGAGCTTTTATATCTGTAAATGCTTAAATTTGAAAACATCATTACTTCCTTTGTGGATATGAAAATAACTCTGCTAAACCCATTATTTACTGTATCTCTTAGTCTAAATCAGATTTTAAGAAAAACAAAAGACAGCACCATTATTTCTTTCCCGCTCACATGCATGTCATATTATACACATAATACACAAACCCTAGGGTATCATAAGTACACATATCGTTTTTACTTGGTGGAGTTGAATGCACAAGAGAGTAGTAGCTCCATCTTTAACAATGTTGTATTTGGTAGACATTTTTCCTACTGTCTACAAGGAATTTGGGGATATTTTTCTTTTGAGTTTAGTTTTGGTTTTTGGACTTTCTGGATAGTTGTTTAGTTTTTTACTATCTTGTTTGAATTAGGCAGTCGTTACAAATAAATGCCACAGATTTTAAAGCCTACACAAATAACTGGTAGTCTGTCTTCCTTTGAGGTACCCAAGCAATTCAATGAATTTTATGAGTTACTTAGAGTAATAATCCCTTCTAGGGTAGTCTTTCTTCATCTTCTTAAATTGGTAATACCCACATTGATTTAACATTTAATTAGAAACAAATTATTTTTGAGTGGGCCTTAAATATTCTTTGATAAAATCAACTTTAGGTAAACCAATATATGGAAAACAGAGGATGAACATCTGCTTTACAAAGTCACACTTCAGAGAAGAATTCACAGTAGTACTTTAGAATAGCTCAGCTAATCAGTTATAAAAGAGTTGACTGACAAAACTTACTTTGCAAAGTTCACCAGAAACTTGTTAATCCCTACAACCAGACATTTGTAATTTAGGAAGCATTCTGGCTATTTTAAACAGGCATTCACACACCTGTCTGTCCCCATCTATCTACTTACCATCATTTCTCATAGGTTACCACTTTCTTCATTTTCTTGTCTATCCATCCATTTCTATATTCATATATACATAAATATATGGGCTCTTATTCCATCGTATATAAAAGGTAGCATATAAACTGTACTGCACTGTTTTTTTTAACTGAACCGTATTCAGTTAATACTGAATAGTAGTTGAATACTAGTCACATCAATATCTGGGGAGCTTCTTTGTTCTCTATTATAGCAGACTAATTTTGATATAGTGCCCAATTGTTCTCCATGGGAGTTTTGCATTTTATACCATAACCACATTGTATAAAAATATTGGTTTACAATTTAGGAGGAATTTTTAAATGCCTTATTGTCTGTGTCTCAAACCTAATGTGGCAAATAGAGCTGTACAAATTCTAGAAACTTACTGGTTTTTACATTTTATGTTGAGAGGTGTTTCTTATCCACTCCTCTTTTGGCTTCATGTCTTCTTTGAGTCCCCATTACAGTCATACTCATTAGATTACTCATCAAGGGTACCTTGTATTTTTCTCCATTAATATGGCCATCATAGTTTATTTTAGGCACCAAAGGAACCTCCTCAGAGGGCATAATAATAATGTGGTTCAGCTTCCTTGCATCATTTGATAGAAAGGGCCAATTTGCATTAAAATTATTTTTATCTTTTCAGCCAATCATTTCAGTTTCAATTTTATATTCCATTCCCATATTTACTGTTACTTAATATGAACATTATGATGTCTATGTTGCTCTGTATTTTCTCTTTTTTCATTTTCAAGAGTGTTGAATTTCATGAAAGAGGAAAGAATCATAAGGAAAATGTGGCAAAGAGAATCAGTGAGGTAATTTAGTTTGCTTCTTTCTTTGCCAATTTTTCTATGTAAATATGAGTTCTTTATCTAGCTTTCACTTTTATATGTATCTTACATAGATTAAACAGAAAAGCCTGGATAAGGCAAAGGAAGAAGAAAAGGCATCAAAGGAGTTTGCTGCAATGGAGGCAGCTGCCCTGAAGGCATACCAAGAGGATTTGAAAAGGCTTGGCTTAGAGTCAGGTAAAAAAAAGCAGCCAGCATGTTTTAAAAGTAACATCAGAGGTCATGCTAAGTGAGCTTTTATTGTTGCCATAAAGAAGTTATACACTCAGGGTATATACTCTCAGTGCTTTTCCTATTCATCATAGCCCTATTTAGACAGTGGGACTTTACTTATGCCCTTTTGTTTTTCTTTTAAAGCTTCATCTTTTAACACCTTCATTCACAAAAACCATACTACTTTGGTTGTCATCTAATCCCAGCTCTGTTTTAGGTCAGTGGTTCATTTCAGAGATACCTGAGTTTTTTAGGTGTTTTAATTATTAAGCTAAAAGAAACTATTCATTAAATTATAGGCCTTGCATTATAACTGTAGTTTACTTTATGGCCAAAATAGAATCATGTTTATTTATATGGTTGAATTACAGTGAATTAGCCTTTTGTGAACAAATTAACTGACTTTACTACTGGAAGGTAGGTAATTGTTTTTTCTTTTTTTAATTTTTTTACTGAATGTATTTTATGTATTGTGTAAATTTAAGGTATACAAGTGTTACTTTGAAAATTTTATATAATATGATTATCATAAATCATATATCATAGTATCATTAAAATAAATATTATACCAATATTTATCACAGTATTGTGTATTAGATCTCTATGGCTTATTTACTACTCATGGCAAGCTTCAACCCCTAAATAATATCTCTTAGCTCCCCACCCCCCCATTCCTTCATAATAACCATTTCACTTTTTCTTTTTTTTTATTTTATTAAAGTATTAGTGACATACACTCTTATAAAGGTTTCACATGAAAAAACAATGTGGTTACTACATTTACCCATATTATCAAGTCCCCACCCATACCCCAATGCAGTCACTGTCCATCAATATAGTAATATGCCACATATTCACTATTTGCCTTCTCTGTACTACCCAGTTTTCCCCGTGACCCCCCACACCATGTGTACTAAGCATAATACGCCTCAATCGCCTTCCCCCCCTCCCCCCCACCCTCCAACACCCCACCCCTTTTGTAACCATTAGTTCCTTCTTGGAGTCTCCGAGTCTGCTGCTATTTTGTTCCTTCAGTTTTGCTTCGTTGTTATAGTCCACAAATGAGGGAAATCATTTGGCACTTGTCTTTCTCTGCCTGCCTTATTTCACTGAGCATAATATCCTCCAGCTCCATCCATGTTGTTGCAAATGGTAGGGTTTGTTTCTTATGGCTGAATAGTATTCCATTGTGTATATGTACCACTTCTTCTTTATCCATTCATCTACTGATGAACACTTAGGTTGCTTCCATATCTTGGCTATTGTAAAAAGTGCTGCAGTAACATAGGGGTGCATATGTCTTTTTGAATCTGAGAACTTGTATTCTATGGATAAATTCCAAGGAGTGGGATTCCTGGGTCAAATGGTATTTGTATTTTTAGTTTTTTGAGGAACTCCATATTGCTTCCCACAGTGGTTGAACTAGCTTATATTCCCACCAGCAGTGTAGGAGGTTTCCCCTTTCTCCACATCCTCACCAGCATTTGTTGTTATTAGTCTTTTCGATGCTGGCCATCCTTACTGGTGTGAGGTGATATCTCATTGTGGTTTTAATTTGCATTTCCCTGATGATTAGTGATGTGGAGCATCTTTTCATGTGTCTGTTGGCCATCTGAATTTCTTCTTTGGAGAACTCTCTTCATATCCTCTGCCCATTTTTTAATCAGATCACTTGCTTTCTGGGTGTTGAGGCGTGTAAGTTCTTTATATATTTTGGATGTTAACCCCTTCTCAGATATGTCATTTACAAATATATTCTCCCATACTGTAGGATGCATTTTTGTTCTTTTGATGGTGTCCTTTGCCATACAGAAACTTTTTAGTTTCATGTAGTCCCATAACTTCATTTTTGCTTTTGTTTCCCATGCTTGAGGAGATGCGTTCAGGAAGAAGTTGCTCATGCATCCATTCAGGAGATTTTTGCCTATGTTGTCTTCTAAGAGTTTTATGGTTTCATGACTTACATTCAGGTCCTTCATCCATTTTGAGTTTACTTTTGTGTAGGGGGTTAAACAATAATCCGTTTTCATTCTCTTGCATGAAGCTGTCCAGTTTTGCCAACACCAGCTGTTGAAGAGGCTGTCATTTCCCCATTGTATATTAATTGACCATATATGGTTGTGTTTATATCAGGGCTCTCTAGTCTGTTGCATTGGTCTATGGGTCTGTTCTTGTGCCCGTACCAAATTGTCTTGATTACTGTGGCTTTGTAGAGCTTGAAGTTGGGGATCATAATCCCCCCAGCTTTATTCTTCCTTCTCAGGATTGCTTTCGCTATTCAGGGTCTTTTGTGGTTCCATATGAATTTTAGAACGATTTTCTCTAGTTCATTGAAGAATGCTGTTGGTATTTTGATAGGAATTGCATTGACTGTAGATTGCTTTAGGTAGGATGGCCATTTTGACAATATATTCTTCCTATCCATGAGCACAGGCTGTGTTTGCATTTACTGGTATCTAATTTCTCTCATGAGTGTCATGTAGTTTTCAGAGTCTAGGTCTTTCACTTCCTTGGTTAGGATTATTCCTAGGTATTTTATTCTTTTTGATGCAACTGTGAATGGAATTGTTTTCCTGATTTCTCTTTCTGTTAGTTCATCGTTAGTGTATAGGAAAGCAACAGATTTCTATGTGTTAATTTTGTATCCTGCAACTTTGCTGAATTCAGATATTAGTTCTAGTAGTTTTGGAATGGAGTCTTTAGGGTTTTTTATGTACAGTATCATGTCATCTGCAAACAGGGACAGTTTAACTTCTTCCTTGCCTATCTAGATTCATTTTATTTCTTTGTGTTGTGTTATTGCCGTGGCTAGGACCTTCAGTACTATGTTGAATAGAAGTGGGGAGAGTGGGCATCCCTGTCTTGTACCCGATCTTAAAGGAAAAGCTTTCAGCTTCTCGCTGTTAAGTATAATGTTGGCTGTGGGTTTGCTCTGTATGGCCTTTATTGTGTTGAGGTATTTGCCCTCTATACCCATTTTGTTGAGAAGTTTTATCATGAATGGATGTTGAATTTTGTCAAATGCTTTTTCAGCATCTATGGAGATAATCGTGGTTTTTGTCCTTCTTTTTGTTGATTTGGTGGATGATGTTGATGGATTTTCAAATATTGTACCATCCTTGCATCCCTGGAATAAATCATACTTGATCGTGATGGAGGATGTTTTTGATGTATTTCTGTACTCAGTTTGCTAATATTTTGTTGAGTATTTTTGCATCTATGTTCATCAGGGATATTGGTCTGTAATTTTCTTTTTTTGTGGTGTCTTTGCCTGGTATTGGTATTAGAGTGATGCTGGCCTCGTAGAATGAGTTTGGAAGTATTCCCTCTTCTTCTACTCTTTGGAAAACTTTAAGGAGAATGGGTACTAGGTCTTCACTAAATGTTTGACAAAATTCAGCAGTGATGTCGTCTGGGCCAGGTGTTTTGTTCTTAGGTAGTTTTTTGATTACCAGTTCAATCTCACTGCTGGTAATTGGTCTGTTCAGATTTTCTGTTTCTTTCTGGGTCAGCCTTGGAAGGTTGTATTTTTCTAAAAAGTTGTCCATTTCTTCTAGGTTATCCAGTTTGTTAGCATATAATTTTTCCTAGTATTCTCTAATAATTCTTTGTATTTCTGTGGTGTCCATAGTGATTTTTCCTTTCTTATTTGTGATTCTGTTTATGTGAGTAGACTTTTTTTCTTGATAAGTCTGGCTAGGGGTTTATCTATTTTGTTTATTTTCTCAAAGAACCAGCTCTTGCTTTCATTGATTTTTTCTAATGTCTTATTCTTCTCAATTTTATTTCTCCTCTAATCTTTATCATGTCCCTCCTTCTACTGACTTTGGGCCTCATTTGTTCTTCTTTTTCTAGTTTTGTTAATTGTGAGTTTAGACTGCTCATATGGGATTGTTCTTCTTTCCTGAGGTAGGCCTGTATTGCAATATACTTTTCTCTTAGCATGGCCTTTCCTGCATCCCACAGATTTTGTGGTGTTGAATTATTGTTGTCATTTGTCTCCATATATTGCTTGATCTCTGTTTTTATTTGGTCATTGATCCATTGGTTATTTAGGAGCATGTTGTGATGCCTCCATGTGTTTGTGGGCTTTTTCACTTTCTTTGTGTAATTTGTTTCTAGTTTCATACCTTTGTGGTCTGAGAAACTGATTAGTATAAATAATTTTTTTGAATTTACTGACGCTCTTTTTTGTGGCCTAGTATATGATCTATTCTTGAAAATGTTCCATGTGCACTTGAGAAGAATGTGTATTCTACTGCTTTGGGGGATAGAGTTCTGTAGATGTCTGTTAGGTCCATCTGTTGTATTGTGTTGTTCAGTGCTTCTGTCTCCTTACTTATTTTCTGTCTGGTTGATCTGTTCTTCAGAGTGAGTGGAGTGTTGAAGTCTCCTAGAATGAATGCATTGCATTCTGTTTCTCCTTTTAATTCCATTAGTATTTGTTTCACACATGTAGGTGATCCTGTGTTGGGTGCACAGATATTTATAATGGTTATATCTTCTTGTTGGATTGACCCTTTTATCATTATGTAATGTTCTCCTTTGTCTCTTGTGACTTTCTTTGTTTTAAAGGCTATTTTGTCTGATACAAGTACTGCAACTCCTGCTTTTTTCTCCCTATTAGTTGCATGAAATGTCTTTTTACATCCCTTTACTTTTAGTCTGTGTGTGTCTTTGGGTTTAAAGTGAGTCTCTTGTAGGCAGCATATAGATGGGTCTTGTTTTTTTATCCATTCAGTGATTCTGTATCTTTTGATTGGTGCATTCAGTCCATTTACATTTAGGGTGATTATTGATAGGTATGTACTTACTGGCATTGCAGGCTTTAGATTCGTGGTTACCAAAGGTTGAAGGTTAACTTCCTTCCTATCTAAGAGTCTAACTTAACTCACTTAATATGCTATTACAAACACACTCTATAAAGGTTCTTTTTTTTCTCTCTTCCTCCTTTTTCTTCCTCCTCCATTCTTTATATATTAGGTATCATATTCTGTACACTTTGTCTATCCCTTGATTGACTTTGGAGATAGTTCATTTAATTTTGCATTTGCTTAGTAATTAGCTGTTCTACTTTCTTTACTATTGTTTCATTACCTCTGGTGACAGCTGTTAAACCTTAGGAACACTTCCATCTATAGCAGTCCCTCCAAAATACACTGTAGGGATGGTTTTGGGGAGGTAAATTCTCTCAGCTGTTGCTTATCTGGAAATTGTAATTCCTCCTTCAAATTTTTTTTTTATAATTTATTTTGGTATCATTAATCTACAATTACATGTACAATATTATGGTTATTAAACTACCCCCTTCAACAGGTCCCCCCCACCAACCCTATTACAGTCACTGTCCATCAGCGTAGTGAGATGCTATAGAATCACTACTTGTCTTCTCTGAGTTGTACAGCCCTCCCCGTGCCCCCCCAACATTACATCTGCTAATCATAATGCCCCTTTTTCCCTCTTGTCCCTCCCTTCCCACCCATCTTCCCCAGTCCCTTTCCCTTTGGTAACTATTAGTCCGTTCTTGGGTTCTGTGAGTCTGCTGCTGTTTTGTTCCTTCAGTTTTTTTCTTTGTTCTTATACTCCATATGAGTGAAATCATTTGATACTTGTCTTTTTCGGCTTGGCTTATTTCACTGAGCATAATACCCTCTAGCTCCGTCCATGTTGTTGCAAATGGTAGGATTTGTTTTCTTCTTATGGTTGAATAATATTCCATTGTGTATATGTACCACATCTTTATCCATTCATCTACTGATGGACACTTAGGTTGCTTCCATTTCTTGGCTATTGTAAATACTGCTGCCCTCCTTCAAAGTTAAATGATAATCTTTCCAGATAAAGTATTCTTGGTTCAAGGCCCTTCTGCTTCATTGCATTAAGTACATCATGCCACTCACTTCGTGCCTGTAAGGTTTCTGTTGAGAAGTCTGATGATAGCCTGATGGGCTTTCCTTTGTATGTGATCTTATTTCTCTCTCTGGCTGCTTTTAATAGTCTGTCCTTACTCTTGATCTTTGCCATTTTAATTACTATCTATCTTGGTGTTGTCTTCCTTGGGTCCCTTTTGTTGGGAGATCTGTGTATTTCCACGGCCTGAGGGACTATCTCCTTCCCCCAATTGGGGAAGATTTCAGCAAATACCTCCTCAAAGACACTTTCTATCATTTTTTCTCTCTCTTCTTTGGTACCCCTATGATGCGAATATTGTTCCCTTTGGATTGGTCACACGGTTCTCTCAATATTCTTTCATTCTTAGAGATCCTTTTTTCTCTCTGTGCCTCAGCTTCTTTGTATTCCTCTTCTCTAGTTTCTATGTCATTTATCATCTCCACTGTATCCAACCTGCTTTTAATACTCTCCATTGTGCCCTTCAACGATTGGATCTCCAACCAGAATTCATTCCTGAGTTCTTGAATATCTTTCTGTACCTCCATGAGCATGCTAATGATTTTTATTTTGAACTTCCTTTCAGGAAGAGTCATGATGTCAGGGTCATTTAAATCTTTCTCAGGAGTTGTATCAATAATTTTACTCTGAACCTGGTTCCTTTGGCGTTTCATATTTGTATATGGCTCCCTCTAGTGCCCAGAACCTCTACTCCCTGGAGCTACTCATCCCCTGAAGCAATGTCACGGGTCACAGGGGAGTGGTATTGGTGTCTGGGGGTAGGAAAGAGCTGTTTCTTGCTTTGCTTCCTGGCTGCTATGCCTGTCTCCACTGCCTGAACCAGTGGGCTAAGCTCACAGGTATAAGCCTCTATGCTTTGCATTTGTAGCTGCTGCAGACAGATCTTCCCTCTGGCTGGCCTAATGCCAGGGTAGGGTTTGCCGGTTTTCGAGCCAGGTGGTGCTGGCTGGGAGAAAGGCGCAGTAGGCTGCATATCATAGAGGGGGCTCTTAGGGCTGTGTAGCCAGCCAGGGTGCTGGAGCACTTGAAGATTGTCTAAGGAGGAAGATTTCTTTTTCCTCCTTAAATATGAGAGTCTGCATGGCAAAGCTCCCAACCTGCTGGACAGAGTGCACCCGGACAGTTTTGTCTACCTGTCCTCTCTCCTGAGCAGTGAGCTCTGTGCAATCCTTGCCCCTTTAGCAGCCCTCTTGCTAAGGGCTTTCTTGTTAGGAAGTCTCTCAGACTGCCCGCC